>MU865082.1:56032-83000 GCA_033576145.1 Cladorrhinum samala | reverse complement strand
CAACAACAACAACAACAACAACAACAACAACAACAACAACAACAACAACAACAACAACAACAACAACAACAACAACAACAACAACAACAACAACACCACCAAGTTGAAACCCCCCAAAAATCACTGTACGACCCCGCTTCGGCGGCCGCATCCAACGCCGGGGGAGGTTACTACTACCAGCAGCACCCAACCCCAATTCCCCAGGCTTCCTCCCCCTTGAAAACTTCCCACCCAGGTCACCACTCCGGCCCGCCAGCGACCTTCTCGAAAGAAGACGGCGGCGAGATCCCGGGCATAGTCCGGTTCCTCAAGCCCCGAACCCTCCTGCTGATAACAACCGCCCTCCTGATCCTCCTAATCGCCGCCGTCGCCCTGATCGGCGGCCTGCTGGGCAGCAAGATCGCCAAGCTAGAGAAAAACGTGACACCTTCCTCGACGACAAATGACGGAAACTCCTCAACTCCGACTGCCACGGGGCCCCAGCCGGCCTTCACCACAAACACCCGGATAACGGGGTTCAGGTACGTGGGCTGCTACGTCGACGCAAACGACCGCGTCCTGCGCCAGCACAGCTTCCAGGCCAACAACATGACCAACCAGGTCTGCGCGGGCGCTTGCACTGAAAAAGCCAACTACAAGTACTTTGGGACCGAGTCGGGCGACCAGTGCTACTGCGGCGACAGCCTGCCCGAGGGCGTCGCCGACCTCAAGGCCAACGAGTGGAACTGCGGCATGGGCTGCGCCGGGAGCCAAGCGAAGAAGCAGGAGATTTGCGGGGGGGATTATTTTGTTGGTATTTGGGAACGGGTTTAAGAAAGGGGTTCTTTTTTTTTAAAAAAAAAAAAATGGTAATATAATAAGGATCTATTAGAAGATGGAAAGTTTTTCAATTTTTTTTTTTTTTTTTTTTTGGCCGGGTCTTGTTCAAGAGTCTATTGCATAAAATCGTCATTTCAAACTACATTTACTGTAAAGATATATTTATACATATATATATATATATATAATTATACCCCATCATAAGTTGTTAGTTTATTTCCGACGCCTCCGAATTTTACATTGATTTTACTTCAGGCTCTCCCTTGTTCCCCGAGTCTAATATCAGCTTCATCAGAGAATGGATACCTAGTTTACTCCTGACACCTTCGTGGCTTACTTAGAATAGAAACCTACCAACTAGATAGCTCTGCCCCATGTAATCGTGAATCCTTTCTCATGAATTTTCTATTTCAATAACCTCTATGTTGATTGTTGAGCCATTCTTCGCCATTGCAAGATTCCATAGCAATGCCCCCAGGAAAAAAAAAAAAAGGAAAAGAAAAAAAAAAAAACAAGAACGAAACCCTTCTCCTTCTTTTTTTTAGAAACCCTTCGCCAAAACTATTTACCTAGACACTTGTCCATGTTGAACTGAAACCATGTATATGCACTACAAATAATCAAGCAAAGTGGAGCTTTGGCTGATGTACTGTTTTTGCAGCCCTTCCTTCTATATCTGTCTCCTCCTCTTAATACCCAGCTGCCTTGAACTCCTCTTCGACCTGCTCCCTGACAACTTCCCTCACCGCCTCCCAATCATTCGCGACGTCCCTTACCCGCTTTTCTCTCTTATCCAGACCCACAAACTCCTCTGGGAGAACCTTGGCCTCAAAGTCAAATCCTTCCTCGTCCTTGAGCGCCTGCTCAACCGCGCCAGCAAACTTGGCCGGGTGCGCAGTCGACAGCGAGATTGTATGGGTATTCGCCGAGAATATCTTGACCGCCCTCCTGGCAGCCTCAACACCGACAGCGGTATGTGGGTCCAGCACGTACCCAACCTCCTTGTAAAGCGACTTGATGGTATCCAAAGTCTCTTGATCCGATACCCGTTCCGAATGGAAGTTGCGGCGTCCAGCTTCCAGCACGTCCTTGTAGACACCGAACCCTCCCTTGCTCTTGAGGTCGTTGAGCCACGAGGAAACCTCCTGGCCGGCCTGCTTCTTGTTCCACTCGTCGTCCATGCCAGCCGAGGAAGCGAACTCGTAGGCCAAAAACCAGAGAAGACGCTCAAAGTTTGAGGACACGAGAATGTCCATTGCTGGGGAGAGTGTCTCCTTCACTCCATCCTCGTGGGCCTTGACTCCGTCCTTCTCGAGCCCTCCCTCGGCTGCCGCGCCGTAGGCGGGCTTCTTTTCGTACCTGCCCGTCTTGAAAAATCGGTCGAGGATGTCGTTCTCGTTCGTAGCAATGACTAGCTTCTCAACGGGAAGACCCATGCGGTAGGCAAAGTATCCGGCGAGGATGTCTCCGAAATTGCCAGAGGGGACTGAAAATCGGACCTTGTCGCCAAGCTTGAAGGTCTCGGGCTGCTGGCGGAGGAGGGCAAAGTAAGAGTAAAAGTAGTATGTAATCTGAGCGAGGATTCGAGCCATGTTGATCGAGTTGACGGCTCCCAGCTTGTGGGTGGCGTTGATCTCCGGGTCAGCGAACAGCGCCTTGACGATATCCTGGCAGTTGTCAAAGTTGCCAGTGACGGCCAAGTTGTGCACGTTGGAGTCGAGGACGGTGGTCATCTGGAGCTCCTGGATAGGGCTAACGCGCCCCTTGGGGTGCAGCATGAAAACCGAAACATCCTTCTTGCCTCGGAGTCCATAGATGGCGGCCGAGCCCGTGTCACCGCTCGTCGCACCGACCACTGTGAGGTGGTACCTGTCGCGGCCAGTCTTCCCCTCATTCCTGCGCACCAGGAAGTACTCAAAGAGGTTTCCCAGGAATTGCAAGGCCACATCCTTGAAAGCAAAGGTCGGGCCGTGGAAGAGCTCGAGGAGGTGAATGTTGTCTTGGAGGTTGATCAAGGGGGTGACATCTTCAGATCGGAACGTGGCGTAACTCCTGTTGACAATGTCCTTGAGGTCTTCGGCGGGAATTTCCGAGGGCGAGATGTAAAGGGAGAGGACGTTATAGGCGATCTCGTTGAAGGGGAGGTCTTTCCAGGATTGCCAATCGGAGGCGGTGGGGAGCTCTTCTGGGATGTAGAGGCCGCCGTCGTTGGCAAGCCCCTTGAGAACGACGTCTTCAAAGGAAAACTATGTCGAACAATACAATGCACGATTAGACAATTGTCTTGTTATCGGTATAGATAGCTTTTAAAAAACAAAACATACGCCAGTGTCCTCACCGCGGGTGCTCAAATAGCGCTGCGAGGGCGTGTGAGTCTGGGGAGCGGCATCGCCGTTTGCAAATGCGCCGTTTGACATTTTTGTCGGAGTACGAAGGTATACTGGAAGTCTGGAAGAAATTGTCGTTATGGCAGACAAGAATTGAGATCGGATTGGGCGACGCAAAACACGAACACGCTGGACAAGAAGCAGAAAGGGTCGAGTCGAGTCACAGTCAAACAAGGAGCCAGAAACGGGAACCGTTATAGCGCAATGGAACCTCAAGCGCCGAGGATCGGCTGGAGGGGCAAAAAGCCTATCTCGAGTGAAAATTTGCCCCGCATTTTTCGAGACGGGCACAGAATTGCGGGGTAAGATTTTAAGCTCGCTGAAAGTTTGAAAGGAAGCCGCTGACGAAGTGGACACAGATCTAATTGTTACCGGTCTCTATTTGTTCGTGTTGACGGTATGGCGGTTTTCCATCTGAACCTCAACTGAAATGTAACTGAGCAAGAACAACGTTGGGTTTCTGTCTAGTAATTATCAACCCCTGGTTGCTGCGCGAGATTGCGATGGCCGAATGACAGCATTAAGCCCGTGTAAGGTACCACGGCAAACTCGAATACAATTCTTTTTCATTTTTTGATCATGATAATCTCCAGTATCGTCAAGAGGTGCGAAAAATTTAACTGCTGACTGAGAGGACCTATTATGTGGGTGGTAGCCGAGCCGGAACTTCCCCGGTCTAAAACGCGGCCAGACTCCGGACCCGAACATCATACAGTCGAAATCCACTTTTTTTTTTTTTCCCTTGCACCTCAGCGGCTCGCCCATCCGTCATAATTTTATATCTGCAGACCGATACCACGACACGAGACACGAGACTCCGTTGATCATTTCTATCATAGCTCAAAGGTAATCTCACGCCGCGCACCAAGCCACTGATGCTGCCAAGAGGCCCTCTCAGTTAAATCGAAAAGACCATAGAGAAAGAACAGGATAAAAGAAACCATCGGCTCCGAAGGGTCGGTTCGGTGGAGACACAGGGGCGCCGCAGCGTTTCCGGGTTTGAGGTCATTCTGCTTTGGCCCTCTTCCGAATGTAAATAGGTGCAGGAGGACGCTGCACGCCACCCAGTCACACCCATTCTTGCTTTCCTTTCGTCTGTGAATAGACGCGCAGGAAGGATTGGCGAGCGGCGACAGAATTGGCCACATCCCGCTACGCTAACGTGTGTCCTTTTGTTTGCTGCAAAAGGGTTGCTGCACGAGAGACACAGGCTTTCCGGCCGGTAGATGCTGGGGGGGGGAAAGGCTGGTCATTGGCGGTTGGACCCTTGCAGGCCTTTGAAAGTGGGGTATGTGGGCGGGAGGAAGTGGGTTGCGTGCGTTCCTCTGCCCCACCCGTGACAGGCGCTTCCCCGCTCTCTTCTCGTGGGCTGTAGCTCCATAGATGATGCATCCCACCGGCCAGGCTTGTCTTGCTCTTGCTCTTGCTCTCCCTCATCCATCCATACATGCAACTGCATATTTCTTCCTCAATAGCCATTGCCATCACAAGGACGTGACATGGGCATTCACATTTGCATTGGCCTACCCCAGCCGAATTGATTAAATATTACACCAACCAACCCCTTGTCAAAACGCCAACTTTCCAGATCCAGCCCCGCCCATCTTGGACCCCCAAACCACAGGATAGATGCTGGCGACCATCCCGATCGACAGCAAAAGATCGTCTCCGTCAAACGTCTTCCTAATAATAAAAAGGCCCATGTTGGGCTTCGATGGGATTTGAATAACGATTATCACACAAATATACATGTGCAACCTTTGCACAGGGAGGCAAGAGAAAACAGAAACACACTTGAAAGACCAAACGCCACCCCCTCCCCCGTCATCCCCAATTGACTTTCCTGTCATCCGCCGTGTTGTTGTTATTACTATTATTACTATTATTTCGCCTTCTTCATTGTTCTTTGGATTCTGGTGGAGCATTATATACCACTCTGTCTTTTTATTATTTTCTTTGTTCGTCCCCTCGGCCACCTACATACGTTATCTTCCGCATTGGAAGAGAATCAGAGAGAGCAGCAGAGGGATCGAGCGGCGAAACTGACGCCATTGCCGTCCCACGGCGGTTTTCCTGGGGGCATTTCGCAGTCTTGTGTCTTATCTGCCGCACTGCAGCTGCAACCTGCACACCAAGCTTCCCCAGAGGTCGAAAGCTGCATGGTCAGTGGTCGGTGGTCAAATACCAGAGCGCAGCAAATTCCCTATTAAAAGCAGGGATCTCCGATAAGGCTGCCGCTTCTGGGCAACCTACCTTGCCTCTACCATACATACTTCCTTGTCCCCCCCTTCCCCTCCCCCTCCCCCGGCCCCTTCCCCTTCAGCTCATAAGACCGACTTGAACATACCCTACCTACCTACCTACCTACCTACTCTGCTTTTGAATTCCAAAATAAAACAAATGAGAAGGCCAATCTACTCTTCAACAGAATAGACCCTTCACATCCACCCAAAAAAATAAATAATATTGATATCCGATCGATGACGACGACCGCTCCCTAGAACTCGTTTCATCATGGCCACAATTGCTCTTTCGCGTCCCATCCTCCCGCAACAGCACCCCCGTTCCCTTTCGGCGACAGCAACCATCACGCTAGAAAATATCAGCACCAACCCTCAACAATCTCAACACCCCGCCGCCGTCCCCAATAAGCACATTCCCGTGTGCCCTCCAGGTCCCGTTCCTCAGGAAGGACCAAGCACCCCTCCCCCTTCCCCAGGATCCAAGGAGTACAATGGCCACCATCCCCATCCTCAATCTCTCCTGTACCCCCCTTCGCCTTCCCAATATCCCCGCCTCCAGGCAGGCCACCTATCACTTTACAAGATCACGGCCCCCCAAATAGTCGCAGCTCTAGACCATCTCGCTCGCCAACCCTTGCCCGATCCATCACAAGTATTTCCCTGGCTTCACGGTTTGCACCCCTTCAACCAAGTTCAACAGGCATTCTTCGCCGCCCGGAAGCGCGCGCAGCGAAGGACGCCGACCTGCCTGCGCAACATCACGCTAGTCAAAGCGGACGGCGACCTAACCGTTTCCAGACTGAAGGGTGCCGTGGCGCCCCACGAGTTCTTGCACCTCGACGGGACCCGTGGCACTGCAGAGTTTTTGGAAATCGATCCGCGCGAAGGTTTTTCTGTTAGAAACTTTCAGATACAGACGGCCAAAGCTGCCATGACGGGTGATATCATTGTGTACGGCGAGGATGAAGGGCTGGTGAGGAAGCTGGGGTGGGACGTGGCGGCTGCTCAGCAGAAATGGAGGGAGAAGCAGCAGCTCGCGACTACCGCGCACAGTCACGGACATGGAGGTGGGCATCAGCATCATCACCAGTTTCCGAGGTATAATACTTTTGTCTGGGTAGGCGACTTTGCTGCGGAATTTGATGACAAGTTCCCCGAGGTGGTCAGCGTAAATTCGAGGGGGGAGCTGACGGGACGAGTGCTGGATTTCTTTCATCAGGAGAGGAGGGAGATGTATGAGATGAGTCTGGCGAGCGAAGTGGCCGAAAATGTTTGGCTAGGGCCTACGCCTGACCAGGGAGGGGAGGAGGAGGCCGGGTTCGATGTGTTGATTGAGTGCAGCGATTTTGGGAGGCTGAATGTGGAAGCCTTGAGGGGCGTGTTGGAGACCGAGGAGCATGGAGAGCAAGGAGGAGAAATGAAGAAGCAACAGGTATTTTTGGATTTTCCTGCGAGCGGGAGCATTTTGGCGCCTACTTGGTCCCATGCCGAGGCGGATGGAATTTTGGAGACTTGCAAATGGGTTTGGCATATTGCGCATGGGACACATCCTTTCACCGTGTCGATGGATGAGGACGGGTACGGAAATGATGCTAATGGTAATGTGGCCATGGTTGAGACAGCCGATGGGACGACGCGCCCGCTGAAGCTCCGCCCCAGGAAGGTTCTATTCCATTGCGCTGATGGATATACGGAATCGACCATGTTGGGGATCGCCTATTACAGTTTTGCGACGGGCAGGCCGATCCCGGATGCATGGCTGCATTTGCACACGCACATGGGACGCAATTTCTTTGCGTATGCTTCGGACGTGGCGCTGCTGACGGCCATCGCGCCGAGGTTGCTGCAGGAGTCGCCCGTCATGCAAGGCAGGAGCCTGAGTGAGATCACGCAGCTGGTGAACGACGAGCCCAAGTGGTTCACGGGGTTCGACGGGAGCTTACCGAGCCGCATACTGCCATACATGTATTTGGGCAACCTGACGCATGCGAACAACCCGGATTTGCTGAGATCTATGGGAATCGGGCAGATGCTGAGCGTTGGTGAGACTGCCATGTGGAGGGATGGAGAGCTCGACGAATGGGGAGTTGAAAACACCTGCGTGGTTCAGGGGGTTCAGGATAACGGTATTGATCCCTTGACTGAAGAGTTTGCGCGGTGCTTGGACTTTATTGGTCAGTTTTCTTCTTCTTCTTCTACTACTACTACTTCTTCTTCTACTTCTTCTTCTTCCTCCTTCCTTTCCATGTCTGTATATCTGCTAACATGAACAAATCAGAACGCGGACGACGAAACGGAGTTGCGACGCTCGTTCACTGCCGTGTGGGAGTCTCCCGAAGCGCCACCATCTGCATTGCGGAGGTGATGCAACGTCTGAACATCTCGTTCCCGCGAGCCTACTGCTTTGTGCGTGCCCGCCGACTCAACGTCATCATTCAGCCCCATCTAAGGTTCGCGTATGAGCTGCTGAAGTGGGAGGAAACGTTGGGGATCTCGCCCGATACGAACCCCAACGACGACAACAATATTAAAAACACAAACGGCCGTGATGAAGTAGACGATGACGGCGGCAAGGGCTTCAAGCGGGAACTTGAGTGGGCCGAGATCGCGAGGGAGATTGCCCTGATGAATCGGCCTTATACAAGATAATTTTGTCTTGACCCAATAAAAAGAGGAGAGCGAACCGAGCAAAAGCCAAAGAAGAAGAAAAAGAAGCGACTGCGTTGATTTTTTTTTTCCGGCTTGCAAACAATCATGCTTCATACACAAGCGGTCAAGATTCGGGAGGGTCTAGAAGTCTCACTGGATATGGGCTCAAAACTTCTACTTCTGGGTAAGAAAAATTGGGCTTGGGATTATTATTGGCTTAGGCGTGTGGTTATGGCCAACAAGGCCAAAAAAAAATCGGGTTGGTTTTCCCTGAAAACAAAAGCTTTTTGACGGTTTTTCCTTTTGAAGACTGGACTGGAAAAAGAAAAGTCTTCTGGAAAACGAGGGAAACAAAAAAGTTTGGGATACAGACTCGACGAGGAATATGACCTGTTGGACTTTTTGGGGTTACGATCCATTCGATTCTCCATTTTGTTTTGGACCTCTCTTCTACATGCAGAGCTTCTTTCGGTTTCTGGTCAGCATTTCGTTCTTTATCTTCTGTTTTTGTGGACTTTGGGGGGGTTGGAACACAAACTGGGACATGCGAAAACCTAACAAAATACCCGTTTCTTGCTTTTATTTTTATTTTTCTTCTCTCTTCTTGGAATTTTCAGTTCTTTTGGCGACACCGGATGGATGGATACGACTTGGGGCTGCTGGGCGTTGTTTGTTTTCTTCTCTGTTTTTACTCTACTTGTTGATGGGGTTTCACTTCGACAAAACACACACGCGTGGATGACTATGAACGGGATTTGTTGCTTTATGGATGGATCAAGGTGGATGGATAAACCCACGAGCGCTGGTGAACCGAGCGACGACAGAAACATAGCTTGTCAAAACACCACTCAGCAAGACGATACGACAACACCCCAACCTCAACTACAACTTACTCAATCGACTCTGGAAGACGACAAACAAGCAAGGAAAAAGGATATTTGGGATTGATGAAATTGTCTTTTTTTTTTTTTTTTTTTTTTTTTCTCCCTCGATAAGGATTGATGATTTTTCGTTTTTGGAAGGAACTCACTTATTTGCCACATTACTTTCACTTGTTTCTATTCTTGGGACTTTGGGATTTTCTTGATGTTGGTTTCCTGTACTATTCTGTTTCTTTGCTTGTTTGTTTCTTTTTATCTACATATGTGCTGGGAATTTCCATTACGGAACATGGGAAATTTTGGACGAAGCGACTCGGCAATGGATGAATGAATGGGTGGGTGGATGGTCGGATTGTTTCGAAAGTGTAACTTTTTTTTATCTTTTATTTTTAAATTTGGTTATGATGTTTTAAGTTTTATTGTTTTTGATACTTGAATTCCAATTCTGTCTTTTTGAGTTTTGAAGCTCGGCATTATCTAATTGCACATTTTGCATTGTGTTGTTTGTGTGTTTCCCAATTAGACAGAATGGTCAACCATTTAGCTGTTTGACAGGTTGATTGGTAGTATCTATATTTGATATCCAAGGTCCTAAAGGAGTGAGTGAGCGGATGTCTTTGGTAGTAAATAGTAAGTAGATATGTATATAAGGTAATTCCTTGAAAGCAAATGCAACAAGCATCAGCGCTTTTTTTTTTTGTTCTTTTTTTTTTTTTTTTTTTTTTTCATGTTTTCATTTTTCCTTCCTTAATGTTTGTTCTTTGTCGATTTCTTAACCTTTAAAACTACGTAACAGCTTATGTAGATTAAAACCATCCCCCCATTCATCCATTCTTCTTTTTTTTTTTTTTTCATCCCCGATCCAGAATTATCTTTAAAAAAAGACAAAACCCCCATTCCCTCTCTTCTCCATGCGTTTGACAAACAGCCGATTTCTACATGGCCTAGCTTCGAGTAGGAGGAAAATCGCGGAACAAATACAAGTGTGTAAGGCAAAATCAAAATATAACCAGTTTATTATCCCCTTGAACACCCTTTACCTATCCATTCCCGTTCGGGCCCTTTGCCTTTCACTACCACCTAAGCTCCACATCCCAATGATTTTATGCCCTTTTTTAAAAAACTTGGAAAATTACCAGGCCAGCGGTGGGCTGTAAAAAGGAGAAAAAAAAAAAAAAAAAAAAAAAGCAAAACCCCATCCCACCTTTCGTAACGCCAGGCTAGTTCTTGAAAAAAAGACTGAAAAAACAGCAGTAAAGTTTGTGATGAATTACAACAACAGCTTAAAAAGTGTGTTTTGGTCGGTATTGGCCGAGAAATGATATGGGGGAGCCATCAACCGACCGACCCGACTATCGAGGCGTGGATGCGTCCAACTTAATGTAAGCATCCTGGATGGCCTTGACGTCGCGACCGTCCTTCTCTAGAATAGTAACCCAATCTCTAAGCTGAATATTCTTCCCTTTCTCTTTGTCTTCGCGCCATGTACCGAGACGGGGAATTTTACCGTCTTGGGTCAGATTAGTTTTCTCGGGGACTACGTTCCTGGGAGCGCCTCCGGCACTCGGAACGCCTGGCTCCTGGGCAGCCGCCCTGGGAGTGCTCGGTCCGCTGCCCGACTTCATCCACGAGTATTCCTTTCTCTTCTTCTTGCCCATAAAAGATGTGACGGTTGTCGTGACGTTTTGCGTGCTGGCTTCTGCCGCAGCTCTTGCCGCGCCCTTCTTCAGCTCCTTCTTGGTTGGGGCCTTGAGCTCGGCCTCTGGAGCTACCGAACTAGGAGTTCCAGGAGCTACCGATCCAGCACGGGATGCAGGCTGGGCGGCCTCGGGATTTAAGCGTTTTTGTCGCTTGCGGAGCCGCTGCTCCTCAACCTCGCGGTCGGCTGCTGCGCTCTGTCTGACGGCCGCATTGACGTCCTTTGGGAGTTTGAGGCCCTTGGGATTCGTGTTCTGACCAGTGGTGAACGAGTCAAAGGACCCTAAATTTCAGGATTAGCAAGGAGTAACAGAAAACACGTAGGCGATTATTTTTTGCATACTCTTGAGCGAGTCGGCATTGGCGGCGTCGACTGGAAGAGACTCAAGACCAGTCCGGAGGGGGGCTGAGACATCGCTCCATTCAGGGGGGATCTCGCCGTGAGAGGTGGTTTGGCGGGTGATGGCTGCCATATTGACATCCTCAAGCAGCTCTCTTAATCGGTGCTTGGTGGCAATCGAGAGCAGTGCTAACTGGTCAACCAGGAATGCGTCATGAGGTAACAAGCTGCCCGAGGTCGTAACCACTGCGCCATCCGGCGTGACCTTGGTGCTCACGGTGATCTTTGGTGGCGGGTACTCCACAGGCGCTCTCATCTTTCCGGCAGGGTTGGAATTCTTGAGGTCCAAGTTCAGGTTCAGGCCATATTCCTTCGAGATCTTGTCGGCCCGTGCATGAATGTTTGGGATTATCAAAAATGGGTTCAGAATCTCGTTAGCTTTCACGACCGACATGCGCTGAGCGGCATCTTCCCACGCCTTACGCGCTGCTTCCGCCTCAAATTCTTCCTGGCTCAGATTTGTCTTCTCTGCAGGTCGGTTCGCAGCACCTGCGCCGTAGAAAGATCCTTTGCTCCCCGCAGCATTCGCACCTAACCCGGTCCTTGCCTCCTGAGCAAAGGATCCACCGTATAGTTCGGCCATGTACTGCTCTTCAGCCCGCAAATCGACACCAGTGCCGGCGAGCGAGTCGGTCACATCATACTCCATTTCCTTGGCCGAGGCTGGCTTCGATGGCGGTAGCATGGAACCGGGAGTCGGCGGTAGCGGTGCCGGATTGATTGGAGCCATCATCGCATTCGTATACTGCTGCTGCTGCTGCTGCGGTGGTTGTACCTGGTGCTGAGCGGGGTGGTGCTGGTTCGGCAGACTCGGCGTGAGAGGGGTGGAAGGCGCCGGGGTGGTTGGGAGTGACTGGCGAGTATCGGGCAGGGCGAGAGTCGGTGTCTGAACCGGGGATTGCACAGAGTGCCCGTTGACGTTATATTGGTTCGCATAGGTCTGGGTCGGCTGGGGAGTGGGCGGGGCGAGGTTCGTGTAGCTAGGCGAAGCAGCAGGTCCCGGTGAGGGAGCTGTTGGTTGCGGACTCATCGCGAACGTCGAGGTAGCATACTGGCCGTGCTGTTGCTGCGAATTCTGCTGTGGGTGCTGTTGTTGGAGGGGCTGCGGGTGCGCCTGGGGATGCGGTGTCGAGTCTGACTGCACGGGCGAGCCGGCAGAGGGATGGGGCCGTTGTTTTGCCTGGCCGGGCATCTGCTGGTAAGTCGGCTGCGGAGTGTTCAGAGGCGACGGAGAATGCTGGGGGGGTGAATAGGGTGGTTGTGATTGTTGTGGTTGTTGTTGTTGTTGTTGCTGTTGCTGCTGTTGTTGCTGCTGCTGCTGTTGCATCTGCGACATTTGCGGCATCTGTGGCATGGCCATCTGGTGCTGCATGTGTGATGGCTGATGCGCCGGGTGGCCCTGATGAGGTGCCTGCGACATTTGAGGTGGCACCTGCGGTACCTGGGGTTGTGGTTGCGCCATGATGCGATGCGAAGCAAGGAAGCGATGCGGTTTGTGGAAAAGCTACAAAAATCGATTTGCAAGCTGTGACGTGGGCGCGAACCGGGGTGGGATATGGTGGTTGCAATCGAAGAAGCTAAAGTTCGCTTGCTTCTGTTGTTTAAAAAAAAAAAAATTGGTTGGAGCCCCAATCTCTGAAAGTCGCTTTCGCAATCCTCACAAGAAGACCACCCAGGCAGGCAGGCCCGCGTTGCCAAAAGCTCCCTTCCCCGTCGTCACTTCCATCCGCCAGAACAATACCCTCGGCAGCGGGGAGTCTAAATAGTCCAGGGCGCTCCTATTGTTCCTTCCTGAATCGGCCTCCACGTGCAGGGTCGGCGCAATCGATGAGGGCGGCGGCGCTGGGGCAGTCGCGAAGGCGCTCTCGAATCTGCGGCAGTCACGGTCAAGTTGAGATTCAAAGTCAAGGCCTCACCTCCGAGTCTGTCGCGTTCGGCCAGGTCACGTGCATCGCCTGCTGCAAAGGCCGGGGTCCCGACTCTTGGCCTGTGCTGGGTGCTTGGCGTTGCAACCCGCTTGCAAGCTGGGAGCGGTGGATCCATCCCATAACATTCAACGAACCTTCGAACCTTATTACCTACCGTGACCTTTGAACCTTACTGCATCTCTTTCTCCCTTCCTCATCCAGGGTTCGCATCGTCAGTTTTCAAATCGCAAATTGGGGTTTTGGTGTAGATACACCATCATCAAGTGAAACAACAACAGAATAAAAACAGCAACAGTACACGAGCCACTCGGTTCACATTTAAATTTTATAACCCTGCAACATCACACATCATGGCCTCCAAGAGAAAGGCCGCCGCGATGGCTTCGGCAGCGCCCGAGGAGCCAGTCGACCCCAGCGACGAGCTCAAGTTCCTCAATCTCGGAGGCGGCAACGAGGTCGGCCGCTCATGTCACATCATCCAGTACAAAGGAAAGACCGTCATGGTATGTGGCCCGTTGAAACTCATCAGCAGAGACGCGGTTGGCCAATGATGACCAACCTATCATTACAGCTCGATGCCGGACAACACCCAGCATACGATGGACTTGCAGCGCTTCCTTTCTTCGACAATTTTGACCTAAGCTTAGTTGATGTTCTGCTAATCAGCCAGTAAGTGTAACTCTTTTTCCGGTCTAGTAATGATGAGCAAACCCCCCTAGTGTCAAGAAAAAAAGACAACAAGTTTCGCGGTTTTTGGCTTGGGGACAGCGATGGTTTGGACAAAAAAAAAAAAAAAAAAAAAAAAAAAAAACCAAGCGTGGGATGAAATCGCCGCACACGTTTTATCATTGAAGCAAATTGCCAGAGCGGCTTACCATATAGCCGCCTCATGGTTTTCTTGCTCCGCAAACTGCAGCAGCATGTATCATCCATCATCTTCATCAATCGTTACGTATTCAGATATCAAATACAAATTTGGTCGCCATTGCCCATCGCTGCCTCTCCACTGCCTGTGAAGCTTTTCCCAAGCCCATTCTCCCACAACACCGACAACTAGCTCGCTTCCCCATCTCAACCCTTTTTCTGACTGACCGTCGCAGTTTCCACATTGATCATGCGGCGTCATTACCATATGTGCTGGCCAAGACCAACTTCCGCGGCCGCGTCTTCATGACGCATCCCACAAAGGCCATCTACAAGTGGTTGATCCAGGACAGCGTGCGAGTCGGCAACACATCATCAAATCCAACGACGCAGTTGGTGTATACAGAACAGGACCATCTCAACACCTTTCCGCAGATCGAGGCCATCGACTACTACACGACGCACACCATCTCTTCCATCCGCATTACTCCATATCCAGCAGGCCACGTGCTCGGTGCCGCAATGTTTCTGATAGAAATTGCCGGCCTGAACATCCTGTTCACCGGCGACTATTCGCGAGAGCAGGACAGGCATCTGGTCTCGGCTGAGGTCCCCAGGGGCCTCAAGGTCGATGTTCTCATCACCGAGTCGACGTACGGCATTGCCACGCATGTCCCTCGGCTCGAGAGGGAACAAGCGCTGATGAAATCAATCACTGGAATTCTCAATCGAGGTGGCCGTGCCTTGATGCCCGTCTTCGCTCTCGGCCGTGCCCAAGAGCTCCTGCTCATTTTGGACGAGTACTGGGGCAAGCATCCTGAATATCAAAAGTACCCAATCTACTATGCCAGTAACCTAGCTCGCAAGTGTATGCTCGTGTACCAGACCTACGTCGGCGCAATGAATGACAATATCAAGCGTCTGTTCAGGGAGAGAATGGCCGAGGCCGAAGCATCTGGCGATGGCGCAGGGAAAGGCGGCCCCTGGGACTTCAAGTTCATCCGCTCGCTCAAAAGCATTGACCGGTTCGAGGATGTCGGGGGGTGCGTCATGCTCGCGAGTCCTGGTATGCTTCAAAACGGTGTCAGCAGAGAACTGCTCGAGAGGTGGGCGCCAAGTGATAAGAACGGCGTCATCATCACCGGCTACAGCGTCGAGGGCACCATGGCGAAGCAGATCATGCAGGAGCCCGAACACATCCAGGCTGTCATGTCTCGCAACCAAGCCGGCGGAAGGCGAGCGCCGGGCGGCGATGCCGAAAAGGTTCTCATCCCTCGTCGCTGCACAGTGCAAGAGTTCTCATTCGCCGCACACGTCGACGGAACGGAGAACCGTGAATTCATTGAGGAGGTTGCGGCCCCGGTTGTTATCTTGGTCCACGGCGAAATCCACAACATGATGCGACTAAAGTCCAAGCTCCTTTCTCTCAATTCGACCAAGACCAACAAAGTCAAGGTCTTTAGCCCCAAGAACTGCGAAGAGCTCCGCATTCCTTTCAAAACTGACAAAACCGCCAAAGTTGTTGGCAAGCTCGCCTCGATCCCCCAACCACTCAAGGCGCCAAAATCAGAGGGCGCAGCCGACCAACCCCAGCTCATCACCGGTGTTTTGGTTCAGAACGACTTCAAGATGTCGCTCATGGCTCCCGAAGATCTTCGCGAGTACGCGGGCCTGACCACGACCACCATCACCTGCAAGCAGCGTCTCCGTCTCAGCGCTGCAGGTATCGACTTGATCAAGTGGGGTCTCGAGGGCACCTTCGGCGCCATCGACGAACTCCCCGAGGGTCGCAAGCAGGAACAGTCCAACGGCGACGTCAAGATGCAAGAAGAGGAGGAGGCCGACGAGGAGCTCCCTAGAGATGAAGTCCTCGCAGCCTACCTAGTCATGGGCTGCGTGACGGTCCGCTACAGATCCTCTGGCGAGATCGAGCTCGAGTGGGAAGGTAACATGCTCAATGACGGCATAGCAGACGCAGTCATGGGCGTCCTTCTAGCAGTCGAGTCATCTCCTGCAGCCGTTAAACGTGGGTTTTTTTTTTTTTTTTTTTTTTTTTCCTCTTAGTTTTTCTACCCCAATATTCCATACCCAAACTAACTCACCTCCTAGGCTCCGTTTCCAAATCCCCTCATAATCATCAGCACGACCCCCTCCCAGCCCGCAATCCCCACGCCTATCTCACCCCCGCCGAACGTCTGGACCGCCTCATGATGTTCCTCGACGCCCAGTTCGGCTCGGACAACATCCATCCCATCGCGGTTCCCAGAATCCCTCCCTCGGCAGCTCCCCAGCAACAACAACAACAATCCAAAGAGGGAGGAGGAGAGAACAACAACAACAACAACAATGGCGACAAGGACGACGGCGACGCCGCAATGACCCAAGATAACGACGACGAGTCGGAGGAATCCATCAAGGAGCGTCAAGCGCTCGAGCTGGCCCGCCTCAACAAGCTCGGGATCCCCATCCCCGGTCTTCACATCAAGGTGGACAAGATGGAAGCTACCGTCTGGCTCGAGGACTTGGAGATTGAGTGCGAGTCCCGCGTTTTCGCTGATCGCGTCCGGGCCGTGGTTGAGCGCGCCGTCGAGGTTACGGCACCCCTTTGGGGTTGAAATGGCTTCTCATGAAGAGAAGTCAGCGGTGAATACATCTGTTTTGTTCGGGTTTTGTTTAAAATAAACCAAAAACGCAAAAAGTTTTGCGGAGAGGAAACGGTAGGGACCACAAAGCATGCACAAAAAGGGAAAGAAAAACAGGAAGGATGGATGGATGGATGGCAAATAATTTAACATGTTAGATATCTGTCTTAAGGTCCCTGCATCTATGGAATTGCGCTTGTGCTATACGCTCCGCATCACTCTATGATTCACGTGTTTACATCGGTAATTCTTCTTGATGTTAAAGATGTTATGAAATGTACTGTACCTGTTAAATAGGCCCTCCATTGCCAGGTAAATGAACCCAGTAATTCCAAGCATTTGACATTTTGAGTTATCGTTTCTCTACATTCCATCGAAGCAACAACGAAAGCTTTTTTCCTGCCTGTAGGAGGAGGAAACTTAAAGGTGAGCGCATTCGAAAACTATATATACTGTTTGCTCATGGATAAAATAAAGTAAAGTGATAAGAATCAGTGAATTAGGTTCAAGGTCCCATCAACTAATAAATTAGGTATCTAAAGCAGGTTCTGATCAGTTCTGGACCAAAACCGGCCTCCTCCCAGATTCCCACGAGGTAGGAGGTCGAACGTGAACAACCTGTCCAGCCTCGTACTTTTTCATCCAGTCAAGAGCAAACCAGTGCAGCCCCCAGTCTTTTGCTTTGCTGCACTGCGATCCTTTAACCACCGTCGCCCAGCCGTCAGCATGTATCCTCGCGCCGCTGACAAAACGATGTACACCCTGGCACACGTCCAGAATCAGCTGTGCGCCGTCGGCAATATTGTGCCAGCCGTCAAGGGTCATGACGTGGTTGTTCTGTTCAAAAGTCAGTCGTGCAACCCTCATGCTGTCAGTTAAGAAAAACGGCCGGAGGCGGTCATGATGCCCAAGGGTTTTCTTCTCTTTTTCTCCCCCCCCCCCCGGGGGGACTTCAACTTACGGCATTGCACCAGTATATGGCCGAACTCCAAGAGCAGCTCACTTTGCCGCACCCCTTGCCCATGCTGGGAGCCGCCCCGGGAACCTTGCGGAGGTACTCGATGCCGCTGCGAATGTGGTTGGCGTGCGCGGAACCCAAGAAAAGCTGGCAGCGCGTGTAGTCGATGAGGTTGGGCCGCTGTTGCTGATGCCGAGCGTCCGAGGTGACGTTTGACGTCTCGGCGGCGGCGGCAGCATGTCTGGCAAGTATGGAGGACGCGAATTGAGCATCGTAGTCTGGGTTGATCTTTAAGAGCTGTGAGTGAACTTCCTCGACGGTGCCGGTGAGGTTCATCCGCGGGCCGCCGGGGAAGGCCTCGACTTCCTAAGTGATCGGGACGAGCTGCGCGGTCTGTCATATTTATTATTATTATTATTAGCATGAGCTATCAAAGGAACTTTTCAAGGGAATCAGATCCCACGTCGAAAGATGGGTTGTTTTACTTACCGAACCTGTGATGGAGGCCAGGATGGTGGAAATTACCATGAGGAGCTTCATTGTGAGTGCTGAGTATGATGACTGCGATGATTTAAAGCGTAATGATTATTACTATTAATGACGGTACCAAAAGAATATCCCAAGAAGTAGAATGTCCTTTAAGTTGATCGGTGATGCACATCAGGGAGAGGGGAACTGGAGAGAAAGAATTGGGCGGAGATGGCCAAAGGAATTGAAGAGAGGGACGGGAGGGTATCGAATGACCGCCTCGCGGCTTCCTTTTGCAAGCCTGGTGTGTTCAAGCGTTCGTCGCTTCCCTACCAACAACAAATCCAGTCACGCTCAACACACCAAGTCCAACACCGGCCATCACATGCCAAAGGATGATTAGAAATCCTGTAAACCTATCATTAAAAGCAAGACCCATTTGGATACCACAAAGCAACAGGAGCTCCTATTTTCAGGGGAGGCCTAGCCAACCCCATATTCACCATCTCAGCAACATCCCTTCTATACCAAGTATGACACTTGATCTGAGACCCAAAACAAGTGTTTATAGATACATGTCAATCTCAAAAATTTCAAGTCCATCCTACATTCCATTTCTGCAGGTAGAAAAGATATACCAAGAGACATCTACCAAAAACTACCTAAATATATATCCTGCACAAACCTCATCCATTCCCCCCATATATAACAACAGCCACCACGATCCAAAGAGAAAAAAACTCCAAAGTTACTGACCCGAAGTTTTCCCCTATTCACACAATATCAATAAACCACCCCCCAAAGTTTTGCTTCACCACCATCCGGGTAAGCCCCTTCCACCGATTATTACCTTTAAAAACTACACCCCCACCTAATCTCTCAAGACCTTGATAACAGTCCATAGAAAACGTCAATCACACACATAGGTACAGTACATACACACTCACACACGCTCACAGACACACACACAGAGAGAGATAGAGACAGACACCACAGGAAGATTTCAGGGAGAATGTATTCCTAGAAAATAAACTATACATACTTTATGTAATATAAAAAAATTTTAAAAAATTTTTTTGAAAAAAAATTAAAAAAATTGGTGTTTTTGAAAACTCAAACCTAGCACTTCACCAAACCCACCTTACTGTGTACATACATACATATAGGTACAGTACGCACCTCACTCTCACCCCACCCCCCTGTCACTTAGCCCTGCAACCTTCTCATCGTTTTTGGAAGGGAAGGGGAGATAGGGGGTCCAACTGTGGTCCGGCCACTTCCAAATCCACATCCATGATCCCACACACACACACACACCATCATCAAACCCTCCCCCCCACCCTCCCCTCCGGTTCCCCTGTTCCCTTGTTCCCTGGTCCCCCCTGTCACCCCAATCCAACCCCCACGCTACGGATATTCAACCACACATCGCAAAAACAGAGACATAAAAAATATTCCAAAAATTATTACCCTCAAGATTCTTGTAATTAATCACTATCTTTCTCTCACCCAGTTTGTACATACTTCACAAAAGTGTTTCTTTTCAAATCTTTCCTTATCTTTTTGCCTGCCGGGATCACCACAGCGTTTCCCCCCCCCCTTTCCCCCCAAAAAGATCACATGGAAACATATATACAAATGAATGAAGAAAAGAATTTAAATAATTATTGTACTTGTCTCTCTCTCTGCCCTCCTCTCTCGCGCATGTCTTGCACATATATACATACATACATACACCACCGCCACATCTGATAACCTCACATTCAACACCCAAAATCATGTACACTTATTTGATAATAACTTTTTTATTGTAAAAAATATACAAAAACTTCCCAAAAAAGGACAAGAATTCAAGAGGTATCGAAAAGTTCAAAATAAAGAACATCCTGCTTCTCCTTCGCCCTCGCTTGCTCAATTTTCCTTCCTTCCCAAAAGGACAAGAAAACACGCTCGCTTCGAACAAAAGATGCAATTTTAGTGGGTATGGTATAGTGATGATGCTTCATAAAAAACCCGGCAATATTTCGCCCAATTTCCCTTCCCCTTTTGTTTCCCCCAAAACTCCTTGCGATGCTTAACCAAAACAGACATAAAACGAATAAGAGAGGCGAAAATGCTCGAGACCCGTTGAAGAGGTGGAAAAAAAGAAAGAAAAAAAAAAAAAAAAAGGAGAAAGACCTTCAAAAAGCTTCTTAAAGCTTCCTTCCAAACATGTACGATCCGTACATTCCGCCAACATCCGATCTGGCCACAGGGATCTTCCTCATCCCCCACGAGTCCGCTCCCATCTTCCACGACCGGCGCCCATCGTCCTTCTTGGCAGCCTTGAGGTCCTTGGGAGGCTGCCTCACCATCCACCCGCGAATCCCGCACTCCGAAAGCCTCCAGCCCGCCCTCTCGACGGCGGCAGCCGACTTGTTCACCCGCTTGAAAACGTCCTCGGCAATCTCGACAACCTCGAGAGGATCAGAGAATGCCCGGAGGATCGCGCAGTTGCTGCTGAACAGGTAAACCAGGTCGAGCTCCGCACCCCACAAATCCGAAAGATCGAGATACTTCAGCGTGTGAGGTACCCAGTCAAGCTGCATCTGGATGCTGTTCTCGTCGTTGCCGTCCTCCTCGGGAACGAAGAGACGGTTGACGTCTCGGAGGGAAAGCGACCGACCGATAGACAGCTCCTCCAGATGCTTCGTGAGGGGCCGGAGGAGATCGATGTGAGAGGCATCCATTCTGTTGCCCTTCAAGCTGAGGGACTTGAGCGTCTTGGGAAGGACCGAGAGGAGCTCGGTGACGCCTTCGACGTCGAAGAGCTGATGGCTTCTAGCATCGGTTGCGAGGCTCAGATACACGAGCCCCTTCGCCGCTGGGTGGTGAGCCAAAAAGTCAATAACACCTCGGGCCGAGAGCAGAGTGCACTTGGCGAGATTGAGGTGCGTAAGCTTGGCGGTCGGGGGGATCGAGGCAAGAGCCGCGTCTGTTATGCGCGTGCCCGCCACGTCGAGATGGGTGAGAAGTGGAAGTCTGGGAAGGATGATCTCGAATACGGATGATGGAAGCGTCAGGCATTTGTGGAGGGAAAGGCGACGGATCGAGAGCTCGCTGGGCCAGTCGGGAGATACTATCGACGTGAGAGACTCCTTGAAGGAGGTTGACGTGCAACCGCAAAAGTCGACCGCCTGCAGCCTGGGCAACCCCAAGAACAATTTCTGCAACACGTTGGCATCGAGATCCTCGTCAATGTACTCTTGGCCGAGGAACTCTTGGAGGTTTGGAGTGAGCTCAAGGCATCGAAGAAGGGTCTCGGATGTGAGATTTCGTGCCTTTGAGCGCTCGGCGGCCGTGAGGAAAAGCTGGGCAGGGTTAAAGTGGCAAAAGTCTAGCCGCCGCACAATGGTTCCCAATGTTGGGTGGTCCGAGATGTGGGCTAGGAACTTTTGGAAGATTCTTGAGTGGGGGATGGTGATCTTGCTGTAGAGAGTGGTCAAGGTCGCAATGTGGAGCGTCCTGGACGTCAGCAGCAGGGACATGAGATCAATATTGCGTCTCGCGACGCCATTTGGTGGGACATCGAGGGCAAGAAGCTCGATGATGGAGGCTATATAAGAGGGCAATAAAGTCAGCATTTGCCGGCGACGGATGCTGGAACGCAAGACAACGGGTTTTGCTTACTGATGATTTCGGTAGGAAGTCTCTCGATGGGAGCCTCGCCAGGCTTGGGCCCCGTGCGCTTTGGAGGCTTGGGGGTGAGTTTGAAGGACTGATGAAGCACCTGAAGGTCACCGAAGCTCCTGCTGGAGATCTTTCCCTTGACCTGGATCTCCTTCCACCCTTTGAAGGAGTCGGCGGGGGTCCAGTACCCGAGAAGCTTGCTGTTGGGGTGAGTGACTGGTGGTTTGAAGTGCGCCGTGACTGTTTGCGTCTGGATCATCTTGTGATCCCGGTTAAAGCTGCTGGCGGAGTCGGTAGGGCTTGGAGTTGGTGGGGGGCAGTCGTCGATGGCGTCCTCGTGGTCGAGGTAAGATGATATCTTTGTGCTCGAGAAAGTCTGCGGCAGCGTACTTTCGTTCTCCCGGATTGACGAAAAAGAAGAGCGGGAGACCCGGTCTGGAGTGGACGACCGGCTGTCCATGGTTAAGTAGTCAGGGGAGCAGTCTCTCGACGGCGTCCTCAGGGGTTGGTAAGGAAGATGCAAATGAGCTGGTCCCGGCTTGGAGACCGCCATGGGGTAAGTCAGCGGCAGGTCGGGGGAAGACTTGGCTAAACCCGGGGGGGTTGCAACACGGTCAGGTGCGCGATGCAGCAGTGAGATGGCGACAGGGCGGACGGTGGACAGACGGCTTGTGAGGGGCAAGGGGGGGGGGGGGAGGGTCCCAGTCGGTCAGTCAACAGACAAGGCCGGAGCTACACAGACAAAGACGGGGGGCCTTCGGGCAAAGCTCGTTGATGTGGTCTCAGCGTCTCACCAAACTCTTGACGGACCGGACGAGACTTTTCTATTAGTCAAAGCACCCGCCTGTTAGGTAAGAGGAAGTAGCTCGGTGGTGCAGCGATGCGGGGCCGAAATCGTGATCTGCCTCTGGGGTTTGTTTTCTGATGCGAATGCAAAAAACACAGACGGCGAGGGTCGGAATCCCGACAATGTGGTTATTAGCTCGGGGCCAGGCCAATTCCAGCACAAAGACCAGCAGGTACAAGCAGGTACCAGGCAGATACCAAGCAGATTATAGTAGCGTAGCAGGTAAATTAAGTCTCAAGAGACCCAAGCCCAAAATTGCTGGCACGGGTAGTTTGCAGATTGGCCTAATGATTGATTGCCGATGACGATGGCGGTTTATGATAAGAATGCTGAGTTGAGTTGAGCAGAGATGAGATGGTTGATGAGATGAAGATGCTGCTGCTGTGGTGTAGTTGCACAAAGTCAACAACAATAACGGCAGATGAAGAAGACACACAGGCGAATTGAACTTAAATACGTCAAGGTTAGGCGGGAACCGATGCAGGCCGAGAAAAAAAATAAAATAAAAAACAAGCTCCAACGCTCGAGAAAGTCTTTATTACTCGATGCAGAGGGCGAAATACGGCCTGGGCCTTTGTCACCTGGACTTTGGACCTAGAAAGGTCGGTCATCGGCACCCCGGCCGGGGCAAGGAACGATTGACCACCAAAAAAAAAAAAAAAAAAAAAAAAAAAAAAAACCCTTTGAGCAGCGACCCGCCTGAAAATCTTTGCCCAGGCAAGACCGAACAGGCGAACCCTTGCTCTCCCCCAAGATCGCTCGAAGCTAAAATGCCAGCGTGACTGCCCAGGCGGTATAAGATGTGGATATCTCGTCGTCCGGCCACGGATGGAACACTGTGGAATCTGGAATTGGCAATTGGCACTTGCAGGGCTCGGCCCGCCCAGTCTTTTTCTTTTCCAGGCAATGAACGACAATAGCTTCATCTCTGACAAGATGATGCGAGATGAACCTGTCGATCCCCTGGCCTCTTTACCCATCACTGCCAGCGATGCCACACGATGCCAGCGAAACCGCCATCGCCGTGCGCAAACATCGAGTGCAAAGACGTGAACCCATGACTGGTTGACGAAATTTTACGCCAAGGGCCATCTCACCCCAGGATTCGGGCAAACAGCAACACGCACGCAAGGCCATGGAACAGGATGGATGGATGGGATGTTGCTTGCCGAGTTTTTCTGACACGCAATAACATCATCGGGCGAAGCAATGCGGTACGGCCATCAACACTCAGCAAGTGGCCATCAGGCGCAGCCACTGCAAATGCGATACGTAATGGTTTGTACTTCTCCACCGGCAAAACCGAACCATGGAATGAGGGGGAGCTTTCAGTTTTTTTAAGTTTTTTTCTTGTTTCCCTGATATATTGTTTCAATATTTCTGTGCAACCTTTCTTATTTTTATTTTTTATTTTTCGAGACGAACCTTTTTTTTTTCTTTCCAGTCGCCTGATCTCCTCGATTTCTGACGTGACGTTGGCTGGTTTCGGATTGCTACGTTGTCATAGGTCAAGAAGCAATTCATCTTACCTAATCACTGGACGGTGACGTTGAAGCAATTGCCCCTCCTTGTTACCTCGCGACCAAGCGAACTTTGCAAAACTCCTTCGCAAACAGCCAACCGACCCAGCCATTCTCAACATATGTCGAAAGATTTGCCGCCGCAACGACCTCGGAGTGGCACAAAATCCGACTAGGGCTACGGGTTTAAGTCGGAGTGCAAATTGACAAAAAAAAATTAGACACGAATCAGCGCCCAGCCTTTTCATTTTCGTCAATGCGATTGCGCAGCTGATCAGGATCTGATGACTGGTGAGATGATTGCTGGGACGCTGTCTCTTTGTTGATAATCGAGAGCTCCCGCCTTGTTGTGCCCCTTTCAGCTCTCTTCTGCGTCCACTCGACGCCCAGGAAGCTGGGACTGTGCGCCGTCCCATTTGTCGCATGGCCAAGACAACGACTGCTGGCCAGGCCGTTGATGCCAAGCGGCCAAGCGGCCAAGCATCTCCAACGACACCTGAAGGGAGGCTCGTTTTGTTCACGTGGCCCATGATCATCTGGCTGGCGTCTCGGGGCGTCGCTAAAAACCGTACATACACAAAGTCCGGGGAGCAGCCTGCAGCCGCGTTTGCACTAGCGTCCCTTTTTACCCCTGGCATGTACCTCTTGTATCTTTTATTCCCCCCTCGGATGCTTCCAGGCTTGCAAAATCGCCGTTGCTGGACTTCCACATTCCTCACTGTTTCGTTTTTCGTCTTCCTGCCACACCTAAATTCGCTTTGCGCCGCTCGGGATCGGGTCCGGATCTTGTCGCCCGCGACCAGGGTGTCCACTGACCCCTGCCAACTATCCGGGGTTAAACAAAGAACAAACCACAAATTACTGGTGACATCTCAACCTCGTGGGTTGTTTGAGGTTGTTGTAGTAGCATAAAAAACGGAACCTTCACAACATGGCCATATCCAGGAATCCTACATCCCGCTCTCCGACCTTGCCGAGAGAATCCGTCTGGAATAATAAAAAAAAAAAAACACGCGTGTAATACCTTGTTTTTTATTACCGCCGAATCAACTCATATCTCCTCGGAGGTCATGGCTGATGGTGAGAGTGGACTCAACCCCCAAAGAAAATATCCTTTTGAATTTCATCTTGACCCCTACTACCCCTCTCATGGTCAGGGAAGCTCCCTTTGCGCTGTCCCTCCTCCCTGCCACCTTCCCAGTCCAGTTCCTCAAATGGCCCCCTTCCTCTCCATTTTCCCCAGATTTTCCTTCACACTAGCGCCGTCTTGTTACATGTTTGTACGTAAACGCTACAACGTAGTATTTTAGATGCAACTCACATGACCGCTTTTGTTTTTTATTAGTCTTGCAATCTCTTGCTTTATTACTGAATCCACTGCCATTTTTGTTGTTGTATTGTAATTACTTGCTGCTTTGCTTCTCGCTTCCTCTGATTGAGTGCCCCAAAATTTTCGAGGACGCGGAGGGCTTGGAGCTATCTACCCATCAAGGTACACGCGAAGTTGCTCCCATTTGTTATTAATCGGACCACGCTACAATTGAAGAGGATCGACCAACTTGGTCTCAGCTAAGAAAATTGTCTCGGCCCAACTAAAAAGTTTATGGCCTTATGGGTTGATGCTGGCATCTCCCTTCCCCCCTCCCCCCCTCTCCCCCCGAGTTGTGTTACTGGTGATTTATTGGTTTGTCGTCAAAGTGGTCGTAGTGTAAAAGCAAGGGTGGAAGGGCTGCATCGTAGAGTGTCTGCATTGCATATGCAAGGCGGCCGAGTAGAACGAATGAAAAAGGTGGTAGATGAGATGAGCAAGTTTCTTGGATTTGTTGTCCAAAAAGTCTTGAGTTGGCAGACAACTCTGGACCCCCGGGGGCTTGTGATACCGTGACTCTGATGAGAAAGCCTGAAAGCAAGATGAAGCAGCGGCCGGGTTGGAAAGCAAGCTGGCCTGCATTGCTTTGTGTCTTCAGCCTGTCGGAACGATGTTATAAATGAGAAGGTGACAGCTCTTTTGTACAGTTGCGCATGCATGCATACATATATTGCGAATCTCGTCAATCAACATCCCAATCTGGCCAAGACACCGATAGAGATAAAAAAAGGAGGGGGGGATTGCATTGCAGTATTCGGAGTAGACCTGCAGGAAAACGGGCATGCAAATTAATATATACCAGGCCGTGGATTCATTCGTCCACATGCATTTCGGGAAGCTCAACAACCGACAAACTTCAACTGGGTTGCAAAATAAACCACCCATTATCAAAGTTACATGTCATGGCTGATCACCTTGATCTGCTGAGCATCTATCTATCAACGGGGATACAGGGCGGTTATATCCGTCCATACATGTTCTTCTCAAAGCCACCCCTGACAAACACACACACACCACATACACATACACATACACATACACACACACATAACATTTCCAAATCTGTCACTCAGTTGAACTATAACTCCTCCCGGATCATTACACTTCCATTCCATAAGGGAAGCATGTAAAAACCAATCTCAGTTTGCCAATTAATATCCCAGTATAAAGATGCCATATACAACCGTCAGGATGTACCTGATTCAGCTCGAAGTGTATAGAAATGCTGAGATACGGGAGTAGACTACCAAATGACCATGATATATCTGATTCAAATGAAAACAAATGATGCTCAAAGAAAATGAGAGCAAAATGAATGAGATTAGATGTAGCAAAGAAACCCCCCTCCCCCCCTCCTCCCCGCCAACAAACCTTCCTGGCCCCTTTTCTCCCTCCTTATCCCACTCCATAACAGAAAAGGTGATAACAAAAGGTATATATACAACAAAAATAAACTTAAGAAAAGATAGGTACTATACGGTATAAAGTCTTTGAGCGGTCATCATTACATTTTGATAACCCTAAGATGCACTATACAAGACCGGTGGGGGGGGGGGCCCCCCCCCCCCCCCCCCCCACAAACGCATACAGGGCGCGGGGGGGGGGTGTTTGGGGGCAACTGATAGT
>MU865082.1:7979-56022 GCA_033576145.1 Cladorrhinum samala | reverse complement strand
TATAAAAAAAAAATAAAATTAAGAAAATATTGGTAATATACGTTTTAAATTATTTGAGCGGTCATAATTAAATTTTGATAACCCTAAGATGCACTATAAAATACAGATCCCCCCCCCCCCCCCCAACAAAAAAAAAAGAGAGAGAGAGAGAGAGAGAGAGAGAGGGATACTTTGCCTCCATAAACTTACGACTTGATCCGGAGGAAACTTTCAAGAAAAAAAAAAAACAAGAAAAAAACAGAGGAATAAGAAAAAGAAATATTAATTATCACTCTAATTCAGATAACATTTAGACACAACCAACCTCTCTCTCCTCCTCCCCCCCCCCCCCATCCACCTCCCCCTCCCCATCTTTCTCCTTTGTGATACTTAAGAACATTCCCTACACAACACGCAGTCACATACACACACACACACACACACACACGGAGACATCCTACATGAATACACATAATTATACACCTGCAACTACAAACACAGCCTCCCCTGAGTCCCTTTTCAAGTTCCAATTTGATCCATTATATATATGTACTTGTTAAAACCTTCTATCTTCATCAATCATCAAAACTATTTTCCATCCCCCAGCTTCAATAAAAATGCAATAAAAAAAAAAAAAAAAAACCAATATATGCCAAAGTATCAGCAGAAATACCCTCGGCCCCCCTCCCCCCCCCTTTCCCTCCCCCCTTTCCCTCCTTTTATTATTTTTTTTAAATATTAAACTTATTTCTCTCCTAATTTTTATCCTTCTTTTTTCCCTTCCCTTGTTCTGTTCATTTAAAACGCCTTCCTAGGTACTTACATAAAATGACCGCGCCCCCCCCCTCCCCCGTCCTCAAAACCACATAACAATATAACAATATATATATATATATATAAGAGGTTTTCTCATGTAATTAGACCTTTTCTCACCTTTTGTTTTTATACACATAAACTTTACTCTTTTCTACACATTTCTCTCTTATTTCTTCTATCCTTCCCCAATCACCATTCCCATCACAATTTAGCAAAGCAGAACCCAATGCCAAAAGAAAAAAAAAGATTGTAAATTTGTTACCTAACCTCTCTCAACCAAGTGTTTTTATTTTTCAACCAGGCCACCGATAAGAAGCAGAAGAAAAAGAAAAGTCCTACCTCCTTCCCCCTCTACTCCCAACCCGTTCCTTACATTCATCGCAATACCATTTCGCTGTGCAACAAACACAAAGTCAGCAAACATCCTGTTTTAAATCATCGACACCATCACAAATGTAGGAAAAACTTACCATTACCCTTCGGTGCAACCTTCAACCCAACACACTCCAAGTGGAACCACTCCCTCGCGCAACCCTCGCCGTCGCACGCCACCATCTCCCCGTAACTGACCCCGTTACACTTGCAGTACCTCGGTTCATCCCCATCCGGTTCTTCTTCATCGTCCGGGTTGACAGAACCATCCTGTTGCGACGAGGAAAGCAATGCTTGCTGATTTTGATTGGTTAACCCTTTATCCGGCGTTTCCTTGTGTAGATGATGATGTGCCGATGATTTGGAAGCCGTCATGGGAGTAGAAGCACTCGAGGACGCATTAACACCGGATTCCTTAATCGATGCTGGTGGGACGATCCCTCCTTGAGCAGAAATTGATGCCCCCTTTTTATGGCTTCTTTTTGAGGTTGTGGTAGTTGTAATAGTTGTTGTTGCTGTGATAGTGGCGGAGGCAGCAGCTGCCGCGGTGCCTATTGTTGATGATGAGGGAGATGTAGTCGAAGCATCCGCACCGTGATTGTTATTGTTGTTGCTATTGTTATTGCGAGAAGGCCGTGACCTGGACGGTACAGTGGCTGTCGTTGTCGACGTCGCTTCGGCGAATGTTGCAAGAGCTGGCGTGGAGGGCTTGCTTGCGCGTCCGCTCTTGGTCTTGACTGTACTTACTGCAGGTGCAGGTTGTATGACGAGAGCTGCTGATTCCTTCTTTTGTTCTTCAATAATTGGCGTTGCGTGTGGCGTCGCCGCCGCCGCCGCCGCTTTGGTTGTGCTCTCCTTTTTATTACCATTAAGGGGAGGCTCAAGTACTGGAGGTGGAATCTCGATTTCTTGCTTCGGCCCTTCAAGTTTGCTGGTTGCTGGGGTGGGTGTTTCTTTCTGTGCCTTTGGCCCAGAAGCTGCCTTCGCTCCGTTGCTTTGCTGGCTTTGCTCCAGTGTCTCTTGTGAATTTCCATTCGGTTTAGTCAAAGCCTCAGATGGTAGCCGCTGTCGTGTGTTTTCAACGTTAGATTGTGTCGAGTTCTGTCGAGCACGAGAAGATTGTGGCCGAGGAGGAGCAGCAGCAGAAACAGCAGCGGCTGGAGTCAGTGAATCATTACTGCCTTTGGTAGGCTCTGAGAAGGTTCCGATGACGGGAGAGGATGCCATGGATGGCGACATCGCCGCATTGGTCCTGCTGGAGGGAGTGGTTAGTGAATTAGACAGAAAACAAGTAGCTAGGGTTGACATACCTTTTCTTTGCTTGGCCGCTTGACGTAGGCAAGGCCTTGCGTTTCTTGGGACCGCTTTCAGGCACGGGTGTCTCGCTCGGGCTTGTCGGCTTGGGCTTTGCGGCACCGCTGCCAAAAACAGTACTCATGGCGCGCTCGCCCGGTGTTCCTCCGTTGGATGCTTTGGCTGCCTCGGCCTTGCGCCTTTTTGCCGGAGCAGGCGCTGCAGGCGCACCCGTGGTGATTCCGAGTCCCACTGGAGCCACGGGCTCTGCTGCTGCCTTCCGCGATTTACCTCCCCCTTGTGTCTTCTTTCCGGCCTCATTCCCCTTGTCCGCATCCGCCTCTGCGGCTTGCGCTTTGCTATTCTTCTTGGCTGCCATCGCCTGCTTCCGGTCGTTGCTCCGTGCAGCCGCTTCCTCGGCCAAATGCTGGGCGGCGGCAGTGAGCGCACCGACGGCCTCGCGCCGTGATCTTTCGGCCTTCTCGTTCGTCTTTGCTTGCTGCTGCGCTTGCCTGTTCTCGACGTAGGCCCAGTGGGTGCTGCTGCCCCATTTAGCTTCCTCACTAAACTCGCTCTCGAGGCGCGGCCAGATCTCGTCAACCCGCCTCATCTGCTTCTCCAAAGCATCATTGGCGGTCAGGAGGACGTGGTTCTTCTCCTCGAGGGCCACCATCATCTCTTGTAGCTTCCAGGCGGTGTCTCGAAAGAGGTGCCGGCGTGCGAGGTTGGCTGGGCCATCGGCAGGAGCCGCCACGATGGGTGCGACATTCGGCGGTGCCCCGACGCTGCTGTTCTGGACGCTGATGGGGGTGGAACCCCGAGCAGCGCTGCTCGATGCGTCGTTGAGCGATGATGCTGGTGGCTCAGTGGAAGAAGGTGGGGTGTCAAGGGCAGACCGTAATTTTTCAAAGAGCTTGCCCTCGTGTTGGAAAATCTTCGCATCCACCTCCTTCAATAGTGTAAAATGGCGAACTATTTCTTTGGGTAGGGCTGTGATGGCATCGGCAAAGTGTGTGACGCCGGGGAACACGTCGATGGGCTGTTCTGGCGCAGGGACGCTGGGGAACGAGTTGCCGCGATTGAGCGACGAGTTGCGCGGCGGGTTGATTCGCGTTTGGCGCACCGGTTGAGCTCTGCGGCTTGAGCTGCCGCCGCTCTCGGGCGCTGGGGGTTTGGCTGTCCTCATTTGTTCGGTGGGCAGTGGGCGCGGGGGATCTCGACGACGGACTCGGTTGTGGCCAGATTCGGCTGGGAGGGCGGGGGGTTCGTCGGTCGTGGAGGAGGAGGAGGAGGAAGAAGAAGTCGAGGGGCGTCGAGGGACAGGCGAGGCGGGATAGGAAAAAGCGACGGGGAATCTCGATGCACGGCGCGTTGCCTCAAGGAGCTGCAGTTCGCAGAAATCCGATTCAGCGAAGGTTTTCTGCTCCAGAGACCGGAGCGTCAAAGCATTGCTGCAAGCAAAAAGTGGGAAAGACAATGGTTGGGGCCAGACAGAAACCCGGTCGCCTTGTTTTCGTCACAAAAAATGACCCGAGTTGGAGAAGCGCTCGAACCTTTCTTCTGGTCCAAGCAGCGCTGAGCCGGCCCACAGCCGCCCGCGCTCTCAGTGGGAATGCACGACAGCCCGCTGTCGGCCCCAAATTTCTGAGCTTCTGATACGTCACAGCCCGTCCCGGGTCGATAAGATAAGATAATCCCCCGATCGCGACCGATTCCGACCCTTCTTCACGACGGGGGAAAAGGGGCACAACCGGTAGGTACCTAGGTAACTACTCTGGACTTTTTGAAACCGCGATAATTCGCTGCGGCGCATTTGGAGAGCTTTCATCCAAAAGTCAAAGCCATGCTAAATAAAGTCTATCGCAAAACAAACCAACACATAACAAGATTTAAAAACCAAAGACTTTAACCCCCCTCCCTTTCAGGCTGACTTCACCCGTCTCCGTGGTCTCTCGTCACGGAGGCTCTGCTTTTTCCTATACTGCCACTCAACCAGCACCGGGAGGAAGTGCCACAAGTCGAACTCGGGCCAGAAACACTTTAGAAAAAAGATTTGTGTGTCCTGGTGGCTCTGCCAGAGTAGAAAGTCGCTCAATCTCTCCACGCCGCTCGTCCTCACAAAGATGTCGACTGGAGGGCAGCCGGCCGTATACATGTGCTTGTCGATGGTTTCGGGGGTGATAGTTTCCGCGTTGGGGTAAATCGCCACCTTTTCCGAATCACCGGGTCTCTGTGTTGTCGACGACTCCGAGTGAAGCGTCGTCGACGTTGAGACTGCGTCGTCGTGGTCATCCAGCGACGAACCTCCAATAGGCGGAGAGGGCGATTCCTCGATCGACGCAAGGGCGCCTGCTGTTTTGTCCTGCTTGGATAGAATCTTTTGTGTAATCCGGCTCTGGGAAAAGGTTGTGCTGTGGGGTTGCGGCGTGGTAGAGTACTCCTCCACCGTCGTCTTGATGGCCGTGGTCATCTCTTCCCTGGACGTGTAGGGGAAGCAAATGTTGAGAATGCACCTGGGAGAGATGGCAGGTCAGTCCGTGAAATCAAAGCAAAAATAAACCGGGTGATATCGGCAGATATCGGCAGATTGTGCTTCATACGTGGTATTGTGGCTGGTCGCCGCGACTGCTCGCTCGACAACCTCCAGGGTGTCCGGGGGAAGGAGATCTGTCCGGCCCAGCACTCGCACACTAGCTCCGTACCGATCCAACAGTTCTCCGTGCTGTATGAGCTGCTCGAGCTTGACCTTTGCGAGCTCCATCAGGCCGTCGACCTCGTACCTGGGCCGATTGAAGTTCTCGAGACTAAAGGCGTAAACGGTCACGACCTTGACACCGCATTTGTAGCATATCTCCAGCACCCTCGCGAGGGCCTCGAAGCCGAGGTGGTGGCCCTCTACCGTTTCGATCTTGTGGCTTCGGGCATATCTTCGGTTGCCGTCCATCTCAAAGGCGACATGCCTAGGGATCGGGCCTTGACTCAGCGCTCCTATTAGAGTCTCGCGAAGGCGATGCAATGCCCATTCTGCCGGAGGGGAGCCGAGGAACCAGTTCCGTATGCGAGAAAGATACAGGTCGGACATGTTGGCCGTTGGGCAGGTGATCGTTAGTTTATTTATTTATATGTTGGAGCGTTGGCGTCTCGATCTGGTGGATGCGCTCGGTGTGTTTGGCGATAAAATTTGGTGGCTGAGACCTCAACTCGCCCGGCGGTGGTCTATGCTGAGGAGAAATCAGGCCAGAGATTCGGAATGCATGGGATGCGCAAACAAAGCACAAGTCATGAGATCTTGTTGGAAGGGAGAGCGCGCCGAGGGAGCTGAGCGAGATCCACACTTTTTTCTTCCTCGTGTAAGACGTGCAGGGGGGCGGGGGGTTTGCTGGGATTCGAATTTCTTGGTGGGATGCTGATTTGATTAGTATTACCAAGTCCTTATCTGTGGTACCGGATGTCGTTGCATCTCGTCTCTTCGGCCAGCATGCAGGCCATCAGGGTAGTTTCTTTAGGGATCCGGATGATGCAGCCTGACGGGATTCTAGGTTTGAAAAAGACACAAACCCAACTCAGTTAATTATTTTCATGGCTGCAAGGATGCTGTGTGTTGGGAAACTTACTTTTGGGGACATCAATGACATCGAGTGGGTCTTGGAATTTTGCTTGGTGCTTGCATGTGAGCATGTGGGTGGTCTGGGCTTCTGTGGGGTTGTTGCTGTGCCTTTTCGGTGCTGCTGCGGTTCTGGACACGCAACACCTTGCGGCGATAAGAGTTTAAACGGTGCTTTTGTCGCGGATAGGGTAAAATTACCTTGTTTCGTAAGGCTGACCTTGGACCTTTTTTTTTTTTTTTTTTTTTTTCGATCAACAATCTGGGCAGGACTCGTCCTCAATTCGACAACCCCTCCTCGTCTGGTTCAGATTTCGTAATTCTCAATCTCCAGACAATTTTCCAGACAATGTCCAGGTAGCAATGTCTTTCACGAGCACCCCAGTGACGCGCACCCTGGTGGTAGGGCTTTTTGCGTCCTCGATCGCCGCCTCCCTCTTCGATGTTAAACATTACTTTTACATATCCATCGGCACCCACATCTTCGGATACCGCCAATTATGGCGCTTCCTGACATACCAGCTATGCTACACCAACTCCTCCGAGGTGCTCTTCGCGGCCATGGTATTATACAACGCGCGGGTTGTTGAACAGAGATGGGGCTCGAGGAAGTTTGCGGTATGATGAATGCTTCAGCCGAGAGGGAAACGAGTTGTCGGGAGATGCGCTAATGATTATTGACGGTTCTAGTCCTTTATCCTCGTCACCGCCCTCTTCACCTCGGTCATTCCGCCACTCCTCCTGACAGTTATCCTGAGACCGCTGAGCTGGGGAGTATTCGATTTCCTACCTGCCGGTCCAACGCCCATAATATTCGCCATCCTGTCGCAGTACCACGCCATGATTCCGCACATGTACAAATACAAGGTGGCGCTGTCTGCCGGGCCGCCGGCAGGTCGGGATACACCCGGGGTCACATTCTCGGACAAGACGACAAAGTATGTAATGGCTGCGCAAGTGGCCATGTCGCAGTTTCCGGGCTCCCTTCTCGGCGCCGTGGTTGGCTGGTTGGTGGGTAATGCCTGGCGAAACGAGCTGCTCCCGGGATCCATGACGAGTTGGAGGGTCCCGGGATGGGTTGTCGGCATTAGAGACAAAAGGACAAACGCCGAATTCGAAAATATGCGACGGAGGCTTGAGAGCGAGGGCGCTCCATCCGGGAGTGCGTCGGGGGTACAACAGCCCAACCAAGCGGATGGAAACAGGCGGAGGACTATGCCGCAGCAGATTATCGACGAAGTCCGAGGTGCATTCTAGTGAGCCGTGGGCGACCTGAAGTTAGCTGCTGCTGTTTTGGATCATGTTAGATGCAAGGTCTCTCTCTAAAGGTATTACTATCTTGCATTTGCAAAAATTGAAGCGCAGGAGCCATGTATGTACTACACTGATCACAAACCGATAGTTTCCAAAAGCTGAACCACCCATTCCAGCACGGAGACACCAAAATTCTGTTCAGCTGTATGTATGAAGTGAAATGCTCTTGCGGCCTTTCAGCGGGACCCCCATGAACCTTATATGAAGCGGACATGGTTCCCGCCAATGCCAAGAAAGCGCAGCCGCCCGTTCAAACCACCTGATTGGGTGACTGATGGGTCTCCCAGCTCCTTGGATCGCCTTGGCCTGGGCAATCACAAGCCTCTCCAACACCCGTTTTGGAGCGTTACACACGCCCGTCTCCTCAAGGGTTCTTTCCGCGACCCTATTTTCTGTTTGCATCAGGTTGCCGTCCGTCCATGCCACTGTTCGTCATCGTTTCGCTCTTTCATGCACGCTTTCGCACTACCGCCCAGTGCGCCCGCTGCACCAATTCATGGGCAGCTGAGCATTCCGAAAAGCCGCTGAGCCATCCCCAAGTGACCCGTCACACCCCGGTCCCCTGGTGCAGTTCCTGGGAGAGAAAAAGGGATTCAAATCTCCACTTGGTGCCATTTCGCTGCATTTGGTGCTCCTCTTTAACCTCACCTCCCTTCTCGCTCATTTTTGGATTTGACCGACTTCCCCTAGATCGCATTCACTTCGTTTTCACTTTTTGGCCACCGCGCTCCGTAATCGCGCCGTACGCCCATATTGTCAAATTTCTGCTTCCATTACCTGCTCGTTCTCTTTCTCTTCTTTCCTCGACTCTATCGCTCTCTCATACGTATCGCATTTTACGCCCATCGCCGAATAGACACAGCATTGGAAACGGGCCTGACCAGACGGACGTGTAGGATTCTTGGATTGACGACGCTTTCTTGGTATAATGTCTTCTTGACTAGCCATAATTATAAACACGTCAACGCGACTCAACGAATTAAAACGGAAATAAATATCTTGCGGTTCACTTCCAAAGGCCGGCATCCTATACAAACGCAGACGGCCACTTCCCTACAATGAACGGCGCCGAGACCAGGAGAGGCGGATCTGGCGGAGGAGGGGTAGGAGGAGCAAATGGGTTCACTGCTTATAATCCAGGACGGGCACCCCCTCCCGCTGTGCAGCCGCTGGTGTCACCTCCGGCAAAGGTGCTGGTGGAGGGCTACAGGAGGGAGATTATTACCAACTTCGAAAAAGAGAAGCCCAGGCATAATGCTGTATGTGCTAGTACCGCGTCCCGTCCCTCCCCCTCTCCCCCTTGGCTTCAAGGCTAATGCGATTCGCTGCGATCTTGTAGGTAAACGCCACTCGCTCACCGAGCTCGGTTCATGTCGACCTCAAAGACTCAATACAGGTCCACCTGTTGACCGAGACGGCTCTTTCCGACAGCAAGGGGTTCGAGATTTTGTCGCAAGAGCAGGTGGATGAACTGAAGAGGCAGGTGCAGTCCCTGACGATGCGCGTCGAACAGGCTCGCACGAATCTTGCGATCCAGTCTAAATACCGCGATGCGGCCGTGTCGATGGCCCGGTTATACTCGCCAACAACGACCGAAGGCAAGATGGACAGTCTGCTGGGAAGGTCTATGAGCGACTCGGCCAAGGAAGCCGAGATGGAGAAGCAAGCGAGCGAGCGACAATGCGAGGAATTAGCTGCCGAGTTGTTCACGCTGGAGAGACGTCTGATGGATGCGCAGAAGCCCTTGCTGCAGCATACAGCCGGCATTCTGCAGCTAACCCACCGTGCTTCGTCCAGAAGGGCCGGCTTGCCGCAGCTTGGCCAGCCGATGATGAACGGCATTCCTGGCAGCCCCGAGAGTCTCTACACTTACACGAACACACGTAACAGCATGGAGATATCCAGCGCAGAGCTCGACATTCAGGAGAGAAACCTGTATTTGCCATTAGATGCTCCCACGAATCGTGCGCGCATAAATCCCATCGAGATACCCATGAAGTCGCCAATTCGGGAGCAGAACGCCCAACTGCGTGAGTTGAGGGAAGAGGTGGAGCGCTTGAAGGACGAGAACGCACGGTGCAGGGACGAATTGGACCAACTGAAATCATCAGAGCAGGAACTCAAGGATGAATACGAGCGACTAAAGGACGAGCATGCCAGGACACAGGAAGAGACCACGCGCCTGAAGGACGAAGCAACGCGCGCTCAGGAGAGTGATGGCTCGAGGATAAGGGAAGCCGACACGAGACTTCAGGCAATCGAGCAGCAAATGAGTGCGCAGGTGGAAGATTTGCAAGTGCAGACGTCTGGGCAACTTAAAACTATTGCGGATACCGAATCGAAACTCGAGGTACTGAACAACAAGCTCCGGGACATGGTTGTCGCTTTCAACCCAGAAAAGAATGGGGCCTTCAGCTCTCCAGGTGCCGCGACTGGTTCCGGCGAAACCATCACGAGCCAGCTGGATTATCTCGAAAAGGCCATCTCCGCTGCCGTGCAGGAGCAAAAGGCGCGGGTTGCTGATCATGCCGAGGCTTCCTCAGCATCAGCAGAAACCGCCGTCACGGCGACGGCTCTGGCCAAGGTGGGAGGATCGCTGGACCAAGTGCAAGAGCGATTGCAGAACCTGACCCGCCAGGTTCAGTTCTTGCTTCAGCAAGCGAATGTCAGCCAGCAGCCGCCCGTCGATGGAACCACGAATGATCAACTAGAGTATCTCGAGAACGCCTTCGACACTATCAGCTCCGAGATGAACCGGGCGCTCGAGGAGTCCCTTGCCGTTTCGGCAGGCAAGCGTGATATCGAACAGGTCGACGCGGTTCTGATGGGATTGTGGGAGATTATTCAGAGCGGCTATGCCGAGATCGCCCAACAGAAGGCGGCGCGTAGGCAGGCGCGCGCTCTGGGCCAGCAAAACCCCGATGACGACGATGAACTGTCGAGCAACGAGTTCGAGCCGGACCTCAGCGAACCGTACTCTCTCCAGGCCTTCTCGACCAAGGTTCAGTGGCTTTACGCCCAGGCAACGAGCCTCAGAGAGCAAAAGTATATTCTCCAGCGCCAGATCAAGCAGCAGCGCGAGCTCAACAACAGGAGCGAATCCGAAAAGGATCAAGAGCTGCAGGTCAAGAGGGAGGAGCTGGAGAAGACGCACATGCTTCTCGACGATAGCGAGCGGGCGGCCAAGGAAGCACAGGACCAGCTGCAGAAGCTCCTCAACGACATGGAGACGCTGCAAAAGACCAACGCGGCCAACGACGCTGCCACTTCATCTGCCTCCATCGCAACCCAAGAGCAGCTCAAAGAACGCAACGCCCAGGTTGCAGCCATGGAGTCCGAGTACCGCGAAGCCCAGACCCGCCTCGCGACCGTCGAGGCCAACATGGTCAACGTCCAAAATCAATACGTCCAAGCCAACGATGCGCGCATCGCCGCCGAAGCTGAGCTCGCCTCGCTTGAGAAGGTCTGCGGTCAGGCCAAGGAAGCTCGTCTGGCAGCTGAAGCAGAGGTCGAATCCCTCCGAACACAACTCGCCGAGGTCGCCGAAGCCAAGTCGGCCGTCGACGCACAGGCCGAGCACTTGCAAGAGCGAATCAAGACCAAGGACGAGGAACTGGAACGCATGAACATGTTGGTTATTGAACTTAAGACGGAGATGACCATTGCCAAAGCAGAGCTCGACGGCGCCTACGGATCAAGAAAACAGCGGGCCGCCGAGGTCGCCAAGCTCACCGTCAAGGAGGAGACTGCCGAGTTGAACTCGCAGGTCATCAGGCTCAGGTCTGAACTGGAGTCTGCGCTGAAGGATCTGGAGGATATCACTAGGGAGTCGATCAATGCTGAAAAGGAAAAGCTGGATTTGGAGAGCAAGTTGGATGATGCACTCGCGGCAAGACAGGGCTTGGAAGGGGAAGTGAAGGTTTTGAGCCAGAGATTGGATAGAGCCAAGGAGGAGTTGGATAAGGAGAAGCTGAGACCGCTACCTAGCCCTGCTGCCGTTGGAGGCGGCATGAGGGTGGGCGCGAGCATGTTGAGCGAACAGTTTAGGGCAACGATGAAGGAGGAGAGGAAGAAGTTCCAGGAGGAAATCAAGGTGAGTTTTTTTTTCTTCCTTTCTTACAATTCTCAGTGTGCGGATGGTTTTTACTAACGGGGTAATTACAGGAGGAACAAGCTAAACGAAGAAAGTTGGAGGAGGAGTTGAGAGCTATCAAACGTGGTACGACATTATCGAACGCAAGCGGCCGAACGGGAACCGGAGGAGCAGCAGGTGGAGGAGGAGCAGGAGCAGGAGCAGGAGGGCTGTTGAGTCCTTCTAGGTAATAATGATTTTGCCAAGGTCTCTCCACCCTTCATGTGGCCTCCTCTTTCCCCTCCTCCTCTTCCTCCTAATTATATCGATTTTCTTCCTGGATAAAAAGTTGTCTATTTTTGATTAGTAGAGGGAGCGAGGGTCATGGGAAGGGAGAATTGGATCAAGAGAAATCAAACCAATAAACGAAAACGGCAAAAACGAAACGAAATCTAATAAATAATACGCCCTATTGAACCAAAAAACGATTATAAACATCAAGACATGTTTTTTTGCGATTAAAAGAAAACAGAGATGGGATATCTGTATTTATGTCTCTGGATACGAACGCGAAAAAAACGATTAGGATAATAAGGAGGAGCAAGGGGGAACGCGGGGAAAGGGGGGTGGGAAAGGTTTTATAGATAATTTTCTTCCTAACTTTTAATGTTTTTATGAAATTAAGGGGGAGGGGGGGGGGGTTGAGCTTGTTTGAGTTATCTTTTTTTCACTTTTGGAGATTTTTTGTTTGGATGAAAAAAAAAAGGGGGGGGGGGGGAATGGGGAGAATGGGGAGAAAGAGGGATCAGGCAGGAGGGGTTAGTGAGAAGTGAGTTGTTGTTGTTGTTGTTGTTGTTGTTGTTATTCTATCGTATATTTTTTTTTTTTTTCATTTTGGCATAAAAACCCTCGCCTCCTCCTTCGCTCCCCCTTTTTTTTAACTTTATATTATTTTATGTTGGATGTTGATTCCTCAACTGTATAGTATTATTCCTGTTGGATTTCTGTTTGGGGGGGGGGGTTGGTTAGAAGTTTGCAGAAAAGGTTCCTCATTAATTCATTCATTTTGGATTATGGCGTCAAAAGTTCAGTAGTAAAGTCGCTGATGCATCGAGAAATGATGAAACTTTTCTTGTTCTTTTCTTTTCTGTATATACACGTATTTTATTTCCTACAGACTCGTGTTTTTTTTCTCCTTTTTTTTGGCGGGGGGAGGGGGGAGGGATTCTTGTTGAAAAAAATTCAACTGTATCAATTTGCTCACAGATGGGCAAAAGATATTCACTTTATTCTGCTTCTCACAACAAATAAATGTGTTTCACCCTAAACTATTTTCATGTTATTATTGCTATGTCAAAACCCCATTCTCAGTCTTGCTGTCCCCATCTTTTCACAAGACAAAAACACCACAGCCTTCACTTGAATGAAATATTCACAGCTGCCTATTATTATCACTAAGTAATTATGTATTTTCTTGAAGCCAAACGCTAATTACGTGGTGTCAATTTCTGAAAATCGCCAACCCATTTGTATCGAGTAAAGAGCAAAAGAACCATAAAAACACCAAACGCTATGAATAATTAAATAATATTCGGCCCACCAAACGGACAAAAACCCGTATCCGGTTACCCCAAGAGCTTCAATTCCCAAAACTCCAACATCATTTCTTCATGACTCCCACCGAGCTTTCAAGAACGAAGGCTCCCCAAACGGCCTCGTCTGCTGAGTACCACGGGGTAGATCATCATCGCTATGTTCCTTATCCTCTTCACTCGATTCAAGAGGACTACTACTTTGACCTTCCGTGTCCCTCTCTTCCTCTCCACTCGACCCACGACGAGCACCAGCACTCCCACCCGTCAAGAAACCCGGCATCACCATATCCCGATTCTTTATCAACTTGCACCCCTTTCGCCTCTCTGTGGACGGATCGCTCTCTGCAATGTATTTATATTTCACCTCATCAACCACGTCCTTCCCCAACGCCACAGCAGCTTTCGTCAGCTTCACCCCCTGAATAACACCATCAAGCCCGGCAACCGTAGCAGTAAGTGCGGCCTTCCCTCCAACAGCGGTGACGTTTGCCGCAACTTTGGATAATACTCCGCCCGCTCTGTTTGATATGGCCTGCAGCAGCGCTCCCGCCGTATCGTGATCCTCGTGCAATGTTATTCTATTTCCCGTGTAGACTCTGTCGTGCTCCAGACCAGCCTCATCCCTCGACTCGGCAGACCCCACCGACACCGCATCAAAGAAACCGCCAGTAAGAGGAATATTCGGCAGCCTTGCATGATTCGAACGAACCGGATCGGGGACGAAGGGGCCCGGATCCCGTTTCAAGCGACGTCCTACATACTTTAGAGATAATTCATCAACCTCGTCCAGTATAATCTGCTGGTGCGCTTCTTCCCAGTCGACCGAACTTTCCTCGCCGCCCTCCTCTGCGGGATCATCCGCCCTGGCGTGGACAAACTCGCTGTTTGTTGTCGAAAAAGAGTCTCTTTTGTTTGCTTTGCGAAAGAACTTGCTCCTGAAACAGCCCCGCATTTCCTCCTCGAGGTCATTGCATGCGATTTTAAGCTCATATTTATGTGATGGCACCATAGACATATTTTCCTCAGCCGCCTCACCGTATAGTGCCGACATCATATCTGCTCCAATCTTTGACTTGGTCTGAACTTTGTTGGCGGGCTTCCCTCCCTGAAACAAGGCGCCTTCAAGACCACTCTAAGGGTTGTACTCAGAAGCTCCGAGCTTATCATCAGCGTCCAAGACACTGAACTGCTTGACCAGATAGCCCTCGCCGCCTTTCTGCATGTCGATGTTGTAAACGTAAAAGGTGCCGTCGCTCGTGACCACCATGACCTGCGGCGAGCTGCTACTCATGGCGACGACGCTTCGGATCGCTCCGCCGCTAGACGTCTTGTGTGTCGTGGATGGGCTCGACTTTGGAATCTTAATGCTCGCAAAGTCGCGCTCAGGCTCCCAAGCCTCCGTGACGGCTTGGGGCATGTACGACCCAACGGCGTCTACCACGCTGCGGCCCACCAGCTGCGATGAGCGCCTAAGCATCGCCCCAAACCCACCGCCGCTCTGCCTTCGAGTCACTGCGGAGTTGTTTCTGCTAGGGACATTTCTCTTGTCAACATTTTCCGTCGACAAATCGCTGTGCGCGCTGGCGTAGTCGTTGTTATCGGCCGCAGTCGACGCGTATTCGCTACTGTCGAAGCTCCGAGGTCTATTGTAACGATCGGCACCAACAGCCTCATCGTCTTCAAATCCGGCAGCGCGACCCCTGGGAGAGCTGGGCCCCGAGCCATATGAGCCCAGTTTGTAGATGTGGACTGTGTTTGAGACGGACGATACGCAGAGGAGAGTGGAGCTCAGGTTGAACGACATGCTGTGGATGGTTGAAGGGGTAGTACCTCGGCGGAACTGATACAGCTTCTGCCCTTTCGGCACGTCAAAGACGCGAACAATGGTGCCCTTCTCTGATGCCGTGGCGAGCAAAGTGCCGTCGCTGTTCATTGCAATGCAATGTAGAGGCGAGTTGTGCGCTTCTATCACATTGATCACCTTCTGAGTTATCGTGTCGAAGACGAGCACTTCGCCAGAAGTGGTAGGAACATAAGTCGACAGCGGCGGTGCGTGCGCGGGTCGCCTATCACCGGAGTCTTCGCGGGGGTTTGGGCGGGGGTAGGCGATGTAGCATCTCTCTGACGAGGGCGAGAGGGCACAGATGGCGTTGGGGTTGGGCGAGGTGGGTATCGTCGTGAGCAGGCTCATGTTGGAGATGTCGTAGATGTAGATTTCCTCCTCCAACACCACAACGAGCCGTTTCCTGTTCAGCCGGACGGCGAGCACGGCAGATGGAAACGTAAGCTCGCAAATGACTGACGCACGCTGAGGAGGGACACAAGTGTTAGCTGCAGGAGCGATGTTGGGGGCGGCTGAGCGTCTAGCTTGCCTTAGTGTTCTGTATCACCAGATGGCGCGGCGAGAGGATGAGGGCGACCAGCGAGGTCGAGAAGAGCATCTCGATGACGGATACATTGCCTTCATCGCTGTTGAAGATCTTGGAGAAGGGGTCGGTGTGGTATATGCGGAACCCCTTGGAGGTCCCAACAGCTAAACAGCTGTGGTCCTGATTGAACGTCACGAAGTTGAGGGCGGGGCCCGACATTGGCGCTGCGAGTCCAGAGGGTATCGAGCGAAGCCGAGGTGGTTCGGGGTTGAAGTTGCACTACTGTATGGACTGTACAGTGCATGCAGTTACAGTTCAAAGTCAAACCAAACCGAGTATGGGGATGTCAACTCAAGGATATTTTGTACCGTCCGGTGTTTGTGATGTTTGCGTGGTTTGGGTTTTGGGGTTCTGTGGACTGGTGGAAGTTGAAGAGTCTGGTGCAGCGACAGCTGGTTAGCAGTGGGGGGAGGGGGGGGGGGCCCCAAGGGGAGCTATACTACTGCGGGCTGAATGCCTCCTGCCTGTTCAGGGAAGCTCGGACCAGCTGATCGTCATTGCGGGGCAGTGGGGTAAGACGTCCCGTCTTTCTTTTGCTCCCCGTCACCCCTGCTCCTGCCTGCGAGGCGGAAAAGGGTGCGCCCTGTTGCAGCTGGCACATGCAAACTCTCAGCTGCCTATCAAGGTTCCTTCCAGATTCCATATCTGTCATGGGAACGCGTCACGGCGTCAGAGTGAAATGGATACTTGTTCTAGCTATTTCAGGTTATTTTATCTCGCAGGTTCTTGCTATCCTTCAAACATTGAAATTTCAGGTTTCGCTCTAGGTCAGGTCTGTAAGAAATCGGAACACAACACTCGCCAACCCCTGAGTGTAGGTAGGTACCTTTTGTAAACCAACCCGTTTGTAGTAACATGGAAATTACAGAAATGGAAAACCAAAAAGAAATGGGTATGTACCTTGGTGCTTCTTGCTTGCTTGTTTGTGTATACGCGTAAAAGGAAAATAAGACAAAATGCCCATTACCATACCTTTTCCCTTTCATCTTCCTCTTCCTCTTCGTCCTACCCCGGCCCATGCCCCTCCCAATCGGCCATCTCGCAACTCATCATATGCCACCCGCCAATCCAGCCATCCATAATATCCATCATCCAAACCAAACCAAACCATCATTACCGCCCTATTACAAACCCCTTCCTTTTCACATCCTTATCTTCTCACCTAACCATTATATTCCTGAACGAATCCGATATGTCACTCACGCTCGGTTTCTCAAACTTCTCGGGCGCATTCGACATCCCCACGCTCAACCTCTCCACCATCATTTTCAACAAGACAGGAGGAACGCTATCATCGGTTGCCCTTATTGTTAATCGTACCATCTGTTGCATTCAACTTTGGTTAGTATTCAACTCTTACTTCCCAGGCCGCTCAAGTTAGCATCACATACCTGTGTCCCATAGTTGGGCTCCAACCTCAACAGACACCCAATCTTGCCGCCCTCGCTAGTGTGAACCACACTCGCACCGACAAAATTCTTCGAGTTGGGATCCACGCCGTTCAAAACTCCCCATCGGAAACCCTGAATCACATCCCGGATGAAGCCATCGTTGAGCTCACGCTGCTGATCCTTTGCTCCAGAAGTCAGCCCAAACACCTGCTGGGCTTCCCTCGGCGGGCCGCCAATCTGCTTCCACCGCTTGAAGAAATCCTCGGCCGAAAGTTCGGCGGGATCCATGAATTTGTGTATCGTGACGGGCAACTTAAGGGTAAGTGCTTGCAGCGCGCCAGCAAGATAGCTGACACGAATCGTTGGGCTGCGCTCAAACACCTTCTTCGCCTCAAACATGATGACCTGTTGGCCCTGGGAGCCCTGCGCAATGGTTGTATCCGGGAGACCCTTCACGTCCCAAGTGAGGTTGCCCTTTTCGACCTCGTCAAGGTCAAGCGTAGTGGTGAAGGAGCTGATAAGGGCCGGAGTCTTGTTGGTAAAGTAGAGAATGAGACAAGCCATTTGGCCGCGGTACTCGGACCGCACGCCCACCTGGAGCTGGCCATCCTCGTAGAGTACGCCGTCGGCCCTGACGAGCAGACGGTTAAAGCCCTTCTCCCAGCCGGGCGACAGGTGAGCAGCGCTTGCCAGGTTGGGAACCTTTAGGGCCTTGGCTTCTGCTGGTCCAACATTGTTCATGTCGAGTCCCATAAGATCGTTTGTCGCCGAGTTGCCGTTGGCAGCAGCACCGTTGGCATGGCCGTTGGTGCTGAAGGTCCTCCTAAGACTTCCGTGCTTGGCCAAGGTGAGCTCTGCGGCATCTGCGTTGGCGTCTTTGCCGCCGACAATCCACGTCCTCTTGTCGCTGGTGTTGGCGTGTTTGCGGTGCAACCTTGAAAGGAGGGCCGACTCGCGCTCCGGGAACGGGGGCATTTCGTCGCAAACGGTCCGCAGGAGATCATCCGTGGGCATGCCTGCCAAAGTGAGATACTCGCATGCTCTTTGCTGCAGCTCAGAGTCAAGCGTGTGGCTGTAGACGTTGAACACGTTGACGAGTTGCGGCTTGATTTCGGGGAAGAGGTTGATGAATTTTACAAAGCACGAGAGGATCATGCCCCGGGTGTTCGTACCGCAGGCAGGGAGCTTGCTTTGGAGCGCGAGGAACTGCTCAATGGGACTGCAGCCCACCTCTTCGGCGATCAGGTGCCCAAACTCTCCGAGGATGTAGGCTCCAATCTTGACCAAGGTCTCGTGGCAGTGGTCTTGTTTGCAGTATTGGAGAATGTTCTGCGCAGCATAGACCTGCAGCTCCTCGTTGTTTGTGATGATCTGGATCACACGTTGCCAAACCTCATCGCTGACGTGGTCTCCTGCCATGGCGATGAGACGCAGAGAAATGTCAACATACCACTGAACGTCGGTGGCGTACTTTTCCGTCAAGATGGCGATCTTGAGGACCATTTCCTCTCGGATGGCGAAATCGGCGTTCTGGAGATAATGAAGAAGCTCGTTGACGATGGGCCTGGCATTGGTGTGGTCGCACATGCTGTAGAGGAGATCCAGGCCCTTGCGGCGGACGCTGATATCCCGGTCCTTGAGCGACCCCAAGATCACCTCTTGATGCTGTTTGATGGGGCCCAGGGTGTCTGCCCGGGCAGCCAGGTGCGTCATGGCCTCCAATCCCAAATATCGCACGTTTGTTTCTCTTGATTGGATGAACCGACCGAGCCTCTGAGAGATTTGCTTCATCAACGCATGTTCGGTATCCAGGTGGATAATGAGGTTGATAGCCTCAAAGAGAACTGCGTTTTGCGCATTGTTTTGCTGCACGTTCTTGTTTGTCTCGAGGGCCAGATCCAGCATCTTTTGGAGCGACTGCCGAATCATTTCCCGGACGTGGCTATCTTCGGATGGCGGGAAATATTGGAGCAGCCTTAAAAGTTTGACTTGAATCCAAGGGCAAGGGACTTTGTAGTAGAGGTAATCGCCCGGGTACTCCCCGTCGATGACAATACGTTTCAAACGTCCGGCAGCCTTGGCATATGCGCCTTTGTACTGGTCGAGGTTGTCCTGCGCGAGGGCCATGACAAGAGACGTCACAGATAAAGCCACGCCCATATCTACATCATCCATGAGAGATATTATTCGTTCAGCCCATTGGGGTTGAACAATTCCCGGATGTTTTCGGTATAAGCGTAACAAGGTTAGTGCTGCCTTTTTCTTGACAAATGCTTTTGAGGTTCTGTAATGGATGTCAGCAGGATTCGGAGCAGCACGGACACACAAAAATCACAAAAAAAAAAAAAAAAAAAAAAATAATCAGGGACACGTACGGAGAGATCAATAACCTGTGAACCTCCCCGCTGAGGGCCTCGCCCATCTCTCGACTGCCGACATTTGCGATTGCGTGAAGCGCCAAGCAATTGAACAGCTCGTTGTGATCCATAAGGTCCTTTCGTATGCTGTTGACTACGAGGTGCAAGAGTTCGTGCTGCTCATGCAAGAACAAAGTCATTGCCAAGTAGCCGATCTGTTTCTCTGAATATTTGGTTGCGGAAATCAGATTCACGGCTTCGAGATGGCCAAAGTCGACGTTCCAACCGAGGATGTATATGTAGAGCAGCTATGGCACCGCGTCAGCTCGATCCAAGCTGAAGGTTTGTGTTTTTTCCCCCCTAATACGCATGGATAAAGACACCCACCTTGCAAACATATTTTTTTTTGTGATATCCGTTCAAGTTGCCATCTGCGCCCAATAATTAGTCTCAACCCAGACGCACGAACCGCGGTTCTCAAATTCAATCAAGGCGCGCAAACCTTTGAACTTTTGCCTGATGTTGGCCAATTCCTTGTTAATCCGCTTCTCTTCCAGCTCCCGGGCGCGCGCATTTCGGAGGTCTGCAATGAACTGAACCAACCCTCGCATGTTCGAGTTGCTGCTGCTGGAGCGGCCCAGGAAGCCGGTCGGTCCCGATGAAGCCATCCTGGAGAGATGTTGAAGCGAATTCAAGAATTAACAAGCGTGAAGGGTTTCTCTCGGTGTGCCGTGCCTTGACGTCGGATGTTTCTCGTCAACGTCGATGATTTCCGCCCAGCCCAATTTCCCCGAATTCCAAATTCCCAATCGCGGGCCCAGCCTGAGCTACAGCGATGCAGTATTTGATGTTCTAACCCAGCCGTCAGGGGTTCTGCATCACTGTCGAGGACGTCGGCCCCTCGGGTTGGGGAAGATCGGAAGTTGCGGAATGAGAGAGTGGCAGCAGTGACAACAGGTCCGAAAGCTAGGTGAGTGCTGGCCGATCGCGTGTCGTTCTCTAGGGGCACCCTGACTTGGCGAGCTGCATCTCAGGTTTCGGCGCTCGGGCAGGCGGGGGGTGGATGAAGAGGGGCTTGATTTCCTCCTTTTTGAGCTTTGTTGGATCTGCAAAAGAAACGCGATTGACGTGCAATTCTAGCGACGGAATCGAAGGTTCGTCGGGGGCGGATGCGAGCGGTTCAGGGGGGTTCACTGTGGGACAAGGCGCAAAGGGACGTTAAAAAGATGGAGCATCGTTGCATTGGCGGTTTGGCCGCTGTCATGATGATCCCTGTCGACACCGACCGTCCTTCCAGTGCAGAGGATGGAGCGTGTGCAGGGACCCCACAATGGTCAAAACTCTAGAGCAGCGCTGCCACGTGATTGGAGGTCACGAATCAGGAAGCTGCGGGTTAGGGTTAAGCAGCACTTTTGATGCAAGGTAGTCATCACCAGAGTTGGAAGGCTTGACTTAGAAGTGCAGGATATGATGATGAGGGGCGACAACAAAAAAGTTGAAGCCTCGCACGCGAGTCACATGAAACAAGATCAAGAGCTCATCTAGGGCAGAGCAGATGGGACGCCGAGTTGTCTGCTTTCTGTGGTAGGTCGTGATCGTTTTTCTGTGTTCGATTCGGACATATATTCAGGACAACCGTTTCCAGGAGCTCACAAATATTAAGCTCATTGGAAGAAAGTGGTGCTGGAATGACAAGGCACTGCAAACTTTTTAAGTTCCAAGTCTTGAATGCGAATTTTCAGCAGACGCATATAATTACTTGTAAAGCCCTTTTCTGGAAGGTGCGCACGGACCAGCCATTTTTTTCGGTTTGGTCCTCAATCGAATCGCGTCGGGAAATTTGGAAAGCTTCCAAGCAGAGCTCGCGTCACCTCAGGAAGACGGAAAAGTAGCCTTGTTATTTTCTCGCCCGTCTTCGCGTGCTCCACTTAGCTTTCTACCCCCCCAAACTCAGCAACCCCAGTAATTGGCGTAAATCATCCAAGCTCATCCAGTGACCTTTAATAGTTGGACTGTACATACCAGACCAGGAAAACCCACGAAACAGCGGCAGTAATCATGGTGCAAATCAGCGAAGTTCGTGGCAACAGCCGCGACCATCGAACGGCGGCGCACACGCACATCAAGGGCCTTGGGCTCAATTCGGCGGGAATTGCTGAGAAGCAGGCTGCGGGTTTCGTCGGCCAGACCGCGGCGAGAGAGGTAGGAATATTGGAGCCGAGAGGTGGCAGGAAACGCAGGACTGACCAGCACCATCTCCTAGGCATGCGGTGTTGTCGTCGACCTGATCAGAGCGCACAAGATGGCTGGAAGGGGTGTTTTGCTGGCGGGAGGGCCAGGCACAGGAAAGACGGCGCTGGCATTGGCCATCAGCCAGGAGCTCGGCACCAAGATTCCCTTCTGCCCCATCACCGGCAGCGAAATCTACTCGACCGAAGTCAAAAAGACCGAGATACTGATGGAGAACTTCCGGAGAGCCATTGGTTTGAGAGTCCGCGAGACCAAGGACGTGTACGAGGGCGAGGTTACCGAATTGACTCCCGAGGAGGCCGAGAATCCCTTGGGTGGCTACGGCAAGACCATCAGCACGCTCCTGATAGGGCTCAAGAGCGCAAGAGGTCAGAAGAAGCTGCGCCTGGATCCTAGCATCTACGAGGCCATCCAGAAGGAGAGAGTCACGGTCGGGGACGTCATCTACATCGAGACCAACACTGGCGCATGCAAACGGGTTGGCCGCTCGGATGCCTATGCGACCGAGTTCGACCTCGAGGCCGAGGAGTACGTGCCAATTCCTAAGGGCGAAGTGCACAAGAAGAAAGAAATTGTCCAGGACGTCACGCTCCACGACTTGGATGTGGCCAATGCCCGGCCCCAGGGTGGCCAAGACATCATGTCCATGATGGGCCAGCTGATGAAGCCAAAGATGACGGAAATCACCGACAAGTTGCGGGGCGAGATCAACAAGGTGGTCAGCAAATACATCAACCAGGGTGTTGCTGAACTTGTTCCCGGTGTGCTCTTTATTGATGAGGTACGTTTCGAGTTGATACAAGCTATTTGTTGAGTTGTGGGGCTTACCAGGGGTCTCATCATGCAGGCGCACATGCTGGATGTTGAATGCTTCACCTACCTGAACAAGGCGTTGGAGTCCCCAATTTCTCCCATTGTTGTTCTTGCCTCCAACCGCGGCATGACCACCATCAGAGGGGCTGACGATCTCGTCGCTGCTCACGGCATCCCTCCGGACTTCCTTTCGCGACTTCTTATCATCCCCACCAGGCCTTCGGAGCCTGATGAGATCAAGAGGATCGTTCGTATCCGCGCCACTACCGAGGGCGTCCAGATCACAGATGCCGCTGCCGACAAGATTGCCGAGCACGGTGTGCGCATCAGCCTTCGGTATTGCCTTCAGCTTCTAGCTCCTGCAAGGTATGTTGTCTCGGGACTCTGCTCACCGAGTGGAGCCCAAAAAAAGGGGGGGGGGATGGATAAGGCGTTCACTAACGGTAAATAGTATTCTCGCGCGGGTCAATGGACGTTCGCAGATCGACGTCCAGGATGTTGCCGAGTGTGAGGACCTGTTCCTTGATGCTCGGCGAAGCGCCCAGGTTCTGAGCAGCGAATCTGGTCAGGGCTTCATCTCATAAGGGCGTCAATAGTTCTGCTCGGTCGGTGAACGGGAGCTCTACGAGATGACTTAGGGGTAAGGAGCGCAGAACTGGTCACATCTCTGATTTTTAGCACGTATGATAGATGAGGATAACCGGGTTGGCTGGGAAAAATTTTGTCTTTTCAGGTGGTCGGAGTTGGCGCTTAATTACTTGTTTTCACCTGTTGTTTTCTGATGTTTATGATTCTCTTCGTTTGCTTTTTGAGAGAAGAAGAGAGGCGAGGGGAGATGCCTTGCAGCGGGAGCTGGCTGCTGGATATCGCGCTCATATGAATTGCAGGTCGGGCAGCAGTATCCCAATTGAAGCAACGGAACACGATTTTTCGTTTACTTATTTATATCTCCAAGAATCCCCCCGTTTCACCACCGAAAATCGTCTAGGCGCCTTTGGACCTGAACTAGTGAGCAGTGCGAAGAATGAAGCGTGGGAAATAAAGGGTTGCGTGGCCCGCTTCTGGCACTATGGTCTTTGTTATCCAATTGGGGAGGGCATTCCACAAGGCGGCCATGCTTGGTACATTCCTTACTGTGCTTCCTTTGGCATTGTCATGGCTGAGAGGGGCTGGACGAAAGAGACATTCCCATACGCCAGGACTGCGAACGGAATTGTGCAAACGCTAGGCAACAAAGACGAAAAAAAAAAATATTGGCCACTGGTACAGGTTTCTTGGGTGCGGTGTCAATTCCCGAGACATCTAATGAAGTCTTATCCACTCACACACTATTCCGCCCACACTTCCTTCTGTTGGTCATCCATCATAATAACTGGCCGCCCATGGTTGTCAATGATAAGGGCATTTACACTGTTTGAAGGAGGGGGCAGGGTCATTGTCCGTTCGGCGTAATTAGTGGACTGTTGGAGGATAACTCACAAAGGAGACAATCTACGAAGGAGAAAAAAAAAAAAAAAAAAAAAAAAAAAAAAAAAAAAACCCACACACAAGCACCCGTGGCTTTCTAGTTTCACGAGGGGGAGTATACTTCCCTTTGGTGGGAGGGTGAATTCGCCTCCGCATCGTCTTTGGAGTAGTGCCCATTGACTCCTTTTCGCTTCTCTTTTCATCTCACTCGTCGCCCCTGCGGCTCACAAGACGCCGACCACTCTATCACACGTCACCCGGCACGTACATACGGATCGAGGCCCAGGACGTTGGAGCGTGTGTGGATGAGAGAGAAGAGGGAGACTCCTGGGTTCCGGCCTGCTGGACCAGTCCCACCTATCCTAGATACCGGTGTGAGGTTACCGGGTTCTGGGTGTTCTCCGTCGTTTGCTCAGAGCACGGCCTGCTCCATATCTGGTTGTCTATCCACCTCACCTCCCAAAGAAAAATAAAAAATGACAGAAATAGTAGACTCCTCCTCCCAGAAGCGGCAACAAAACCCCTCCATGTCGACCGGTCCACTAACTCGTTCAGCCATGTCCGCAGCGAGATCGGGGGGAGGAGCAGGATCACTCTCTGCCCCTTTACCTCCTCCATCTCATCCTTCTCAAGCAATGCTCCGGGGACCTATAACTAGAAAGCGAGCTGCCTCAATCAACACGGAGGAGGCAAACACTCGACAAAAGATCCACAGCCTGAACATCACAACGCCCAACTCGGCGAGTCCACGGCCCTTTGATGCTGGAGGCAGCCAGCTGATTTGTCTTTGCGCCCCAGAGCCCAAAGTCCCGCGACCTCGGAACGGTATGTTTTTCTGGTGCCTATATTCTTTCTTCCTTTTTCCCCTCATCTTCAACCCCCACCCCCCATGTTTATGGTAGGAGGAGAGATCCTTTGCTTGATCCGCGCTTTTCTTTATCGTCTTGACTCAGAACTGCAGAAGCAAGGGGGAAGTGCTGTGGCATCTCGATTGGTTAAGCCCAAGACTTGGCTGACTCTATTATCCTGAATGACGCTGGTGTCTAGCATTTATCCTCTACCGCCAACATCACCAGGCCACAGTGGTGCAGGAGAATCCAGGACTAGCCAATCCGGACATCTCCAAGATAATTGGCGAGCGGTGGCGAGACGAATCCGAAGAAGTAAAGACCACTTGGAAGCAGCTGGCAGAGGAGGAGAAGCTGCGACACCAGGTTCAGTTTCCCGGCTACCGATATCAGCCGCGCCGTGGAAATAAAGGGGGAGCGCCGTCCGGCCGACCTCCAGTTGCTCCCGGTGAAGACTCCAGCAGATGTCCCAAGTGTGGAGGAAGATACATTGCGACACCGAGAACACCGTCAACGCCCTTCATGACACCCACAGCTGCCAGGCCCGGCATGGGCACACCCTATGGCCCTCCCCCAGGCGCTGGTCAGTATCCCCAGTCGTCACAGAATGTTAGGGGCATTCGACCGCCATGGGGATCAAACCCGAGCCTATACGGCATCCATGAAGATTACGAGGCAATGATGCCTCCCTCAGATGCCAAGCGCCGTCGATACAGCTCCACGGGGGGTTATGGTGGTAACTATACTACCATGCCGTCGCCGCCACCTCCCTTCATGGGTGCTCCTCCTCCTAGCCACCAAGCCCGGCAAGCGCAAGTAGTCCAGCCCCAGTCTCGACACGCGTCCTTCAGCAATCCCTCAACCCCAGGCTACGGTCCGCCTCTACCGCCCCCATCATCGATGCTAGCACGGCACGTCAGCCCCGGCCCCGGCCCTGGTCCTGGTCCCAGTTCCGGCGGTACACTCCCTGGCGGAGACGGACGTGGAAGCGGTCCGATGCCACCACCCCCTCGCCCTGGAAGCCTAAGCATGAGCTTACCCGGAACCCCTTACGGACATTTACAACACTACCCACCTCCCCATCATCAGCCACATTCGGTTCAACAACATCAACGCTCACCTCCGCCACACCAAACCCACCGCGGTTCCATCACAGCAATGTCCTCAGATTTCGATGAATCTCTCCGTCTCCCCCCACTCCAAACCCATCTCCCAAATTCACCAGGAAGCGAACCCAGCGCATCATTGCCAAGCGCCCCAGGCTCAATGGGGCTTTCCATCCTCAATCCGCCACCTCCTGTTTCCTCTTACGACTCGCACAACCCGCACAACCCCAACCAACGTGAACGCGACGTAGCCCAAGCCCAGGCTCAAGCCCAGGCCCAGGCCCGAAGCGTGGAAGCAATGGTGATGAGCATCTCCTACATCAGCAAACTGCAAGTCCTAGAGAAAATCAGTCCTCCTTTATCCCTGAGCTCCGAGTATCACAACCCTTCGTCCCCACGCCGCGGTCCCATAATAGCAGTCGAAGGGCCCGACGCCCGCCTCCTCCGGACCGTGAGCCGCATAATTGAGCACACGCTATCCAACGCCTCACCAGACTGGGAAGTGCGAACCTGGGAGGATTCCTCGATCCTCCCTATTGATCCTACCACCACCACCACCACCATCACCACATCATCATCCTCTCGGCACGGCTCCATCTCATCCAGCCACTCTCACAGTCCTCCCACTCCTCCTCCCCAACTCTCGACTGCACCAGACCCATTTGCCTCTTACCTGCACGTAATCCTATCCTGGCACCAGAAATCCTCTGAAATGATTCGTTTCGTCACCTCAACCAATACCCAAACCCACCCGAGCGGCGGTTCCAAACGTCTCTTATCCGCCTCCTCGTCCTCGTCCTCCTCTTCTTCCTCTTGTTCCTCCTCGTCTTCCTCCTCATCCACCATCGCCGCCCCCTTCTCAAACAACCCCTTGGCACACCACCCCTCCTCCTCCTCTTCCTCTCAGCGAACCCGCGCAAACTCTTCCTCGATCTCTTCAGCCGCGGGATCCATGGACATTTCTTCTGCCACCGAGCCCCGAAACCGTTTTGTACCTACTACTACTACTACCACCACCACCACCCGTTCTATTATTAATAATAATAATAATAACAACAACAACAACAACAACAACAACAACAACAACAACAACATGCAGCAGCCCGGATCGAGAAGCTCCCGAGTCCTCCCCATAGCGCTCATCACGACGGGATACTCGCTCTCCCTGTCGGACCGGTACGCCGTCGCCACGCCCATAACTGACTCCTACGCCCCCGTGGATCACTGGCAGTGGATGGCCACGCTCTGGCGCGGGGTGGCCGGCGCCGATCTCGTCGTGCACGTCCGCGGCGGCTGCGAGGACGGCCAGGCCGGTGTCGAAGTCAAGAGCGGCGGCCTGATCGGCGTTAAGGTTGCTGGGGCCCCGGGGGAAGGAGTGATGAGTCTGGATGAGAAGGTTGAGAGGAGGTTGAGGTTCGAGGTAGAGGAGTGGGTCAGAGGTGGTGGGTGGGGCGGTCCTGTTGTTAGTAGGGATGTAGGAGGAGGAGGAAGGGTTGGAGGAGGACGGGAAGGTATGGACTTTTGAGAGTAAAATTGAAGTAAGGAAGAGGGGGGGAGATATTGAGAGAGAGACAGAGAAGGGAAGTTGTGGGGGGGCGGGGGGGAGGGGTTAGAATCTTACAAGAAAAGGTCTTGATGGATCAAATAAAATGGTTCAAGATTGTTGGATAATTTGCGGGAGTAGTCACTAGTGGTCAGTCGTGGTCCAGAATGTCATGTCAAGCTCTCGAACACAGTGTCTTCAACATCGCTTGATGAAAGGGAGAATAGAAAAAAAAACAAAAAAAACCGTCAACCTTAAAATCGTCAATTAACCATTTTATGGTGCCTTCTTTTTGTATTATCATACACTTTTTATATGTCATCAGGTCCCATTTTTGACATCCATAGCCTCCTACCCTGAACGCCCAAAGTAATCACCTCGTCTCGTTTCGTCATTTCCCACGTTGACCCGATTCATGGTGTGTTCATATGCCCTTCTTTTTTTTTTTTGTTCATACAACCACCCTTTCACCCTTCTCCACCACCAATCAACAAGCCAACCATGGCCATCCATATTCTAATGTACATTTTGTTTTTCTTTCCCGCTCCGAGATCAGCAAACGAAAATAAAAAAGAATCTCATGTAAGTTGGAAAGAAAAAAAAAACAAAGCAGTATGCACCTTTGGTGTATCAACGCCGCAATCTGTTCATTGCTGGAATTATGCGCCCAACAAAAACAAAGAAAAGAAGAGATGCGAAGACGAGATTATGTTCTGAGCGAAATGGGAGGAGAAACCCGAACGCTGTCCCTGAAATCGTGGCTCCTTTGAACCTCGGACAATATGTGGAGAATAACTACTAGGCTGTCTCTTCATTGTTGCGGCGAGGGCGCGAAGGGAAGCCACCACGATCACCACCGCCGCGGCCACCGCGACCGCGACCGCGACCGCGACCATCACCGCGGTAGTTACCTCCACGGCCACGGTAACCGCCACGGTCACCATGACCACGGTGACCGCCACGGCTGCGACCTTGAACCGACTGGAAACCATCATCGGCGGGAGCAGCAGGCGCGGCAGCAGCTTCGGCCTCGGGGTGATCGTCAGCCCAGGACTGGTTGTTGGCTGGCGCAGAAGGCTGGGCAGGGGTGGCGGTCACACCGGTCTCGGTCTCGCTGGGCTCGCGGGGAACCTTGACGTCGACCCACTCCTGAGACTCTGTCATGCTGGCGCTGGTATCCCACTGACTCTCGCCGGCGGCGTTGGCAGCGCTGTTGGCAACATCTGCATTGGCAGGAACACCAGCAGTGGAAGGAGCCTCTTCAGCGCCGCGGCCGTTGGTCAGGGCAGTGGCGGAACCGTCTTCAACCTCGGTAAGGCCGGCGTTGGCAACCGTGGGGTCAGTCTCGATCTCGTTCTTCTGCTCCTCGGCCGGCTCGGCGGTCTCGGCATCGGCTGCGATAACAGGGACCTCGGCCTCAGGCTCAGCCGCGGCGGCGGAGTCGGCAGTGGGGTTGTAATAGGCAGTCGCGCTCTTAATGGTGGCTTCCTTGACCTGGGCATCTAAAGGGTGACTGTTAAAAATTGTGGCATATGAGGGCTGGGATGTTCAGCTAACTTACAAGTAGTCTGGAGGGTTTCGCCGGCAGTGTTGCGAGTGTGTTCCTCAGAGCCCTGCACCAGCTTATTCATAGTAGCCACCGCATTATCGTCGCCCGAGTAGAGGTAGAGCAGGACCCCCTCGAGAGCCTGGTTCTCGTCCAGAGTTGCATCGTGATCCTCGGCACGGCGGGATGCAGCGAGGCGAAGGAACTGAGAGACCAAGAGGAAGTTGGCCTTGAGCTTCGCCGCCGCCTCCTCCTCTGCCTTCTGCTTCGTCTCGGCGATTATCGACGCTTTCTCCCGCTCGAACTTGTCCGCCAAGGCCTTCTCCAACTTGGCAACGTGAGCTCGGTGCTCTTGGTCGATCTTGCTGAACTGGGTAAGCTGTTCCTCGAGCTGGACGAGCTGGGCCTGCAGTCCAGGTCGCTTGAGATGGGAAGCTTTCTGATCGGCATTGATAATCTTGGCGTCGATGAGCTGATCGAGCGTCTTGTCCTTGTGCTCGTTTATGATTGTTTCGACTTTGGCGGAAAGGGTCTGTGTTGGACGGTTAGCAACGCAGGCGGGTGTGAATCTAGGCTCAAGCTAAGCTCACGAGCTTCTTGTTGATGTTGCGGATGCTCCTGGGTTGAAACAGTTAGCGAATTGGACGACAGCAAAGATTCACGCAAGACCGAAGACATACTTTTGGAGCTCGCGGATGTGGGCATTCTCGGAGTGGTCGTCCTCGGTGCCGGCGACCGAGACAGCCTTCTGCGAAGCGGGGGCGGGCGACTCGGTGCGTTCAACAGCAGCGGCAGCCTTGGCCTTCTTCTTTCGCGCGGATTTGGATTCGACAGGCGCCGAGGGGTTCTGCACGGGGGATCCAGCCATGTTGATCTGATCTGGCAAGCTCAACAAAGCTGTTTTGAGGGTGGTGCAAGCCGAGTCGTCAGCGGCAATGTCGATGCAGTCGCTTCTGCAGTGGTGTTGTTGTGGATGGCGGGAGACGTGGGTGCCGGAGCTATTGGCGATAGCTGGGGTGAATAATTTATTGGAAAGTCTCAAACGGAAGGCGGTGAATGGTCTCTTGTTCGCAGGACAGTCAATTCGCAACTGGACGAGAGGTGATGCGAGGGCGAGGGCTTGGGTTTGGTATTGAACTGGCTGGGAATTTTTTCAACCAAGGTTTGGGAAACTGAAAGTGTGGTGTGTTGCCGTTCCTGCCCCCCCTCCCTCTCCTCCCCGCCCCGTTGGAGCTCTCCGCTGCGGCTGCCGCCCCAATGGTCCCAAAACACGGGCCAAGAGAACACCCCTCTCTGGATTGGCCACCAACTGAGAGGCTCAGCCAAAGAAGCATACGGAACCACCAAGAAAGGTAATTAGCTGTTTCTACCTAGTTCACACATCAAACTGAAATTGCATCGGCTGACTGCTTGCCTAGCCAGCAGCGGTGCAAGTAGAGAATACTCCAAAACCTGATTGCCTTTTTTTTTTTTTTTTTTTTTGGGTGGTGCACCAATTGAAAGGTGCTGCGTAGTAGTGTATATCGACAGCGTACACATATATACGGGCAGTAATACATTATACAGTACACGTGCGTCGTCGACCACAACACATGGACCCGACCCGACGTTTTCTTTGGGAGCTGTCCTCGTCAGGACGTCAGGTACCCAGAGACCCCACATCTGGCGAGACCATCACCTCAATGCTCAGCTCTACCCCAATCCCCAGCTGTTCCGATCCGATCTGGGTCTTGTCTCCGCCCAAGCTGTTCCGTCACCCGTCACCCGTCTGTGTCCCGTGACAGCGTCTCGTCTCGGCCGGAACACAGCTCCACGTTTTTTTTTTTTTTTCTTTTCTTTTTTCGTTGGCCAGGTTACCTCGATATGACGAGATGTCTGTCAACTCCAAAGATTGTTACAATGGGGTTTTAAAATATCGGTAACTTTTTTGGCTTTTCATCTTTCCCATATACCAACACATCAATCATCCCTTGAATTTGGCCAGCGCGTTCTGCATGTGGAGGGTCATCTTGTGAGCAGTTGCTTTTTTCGGTTTCGGCTTCCTGAATGCGGTAAAAAAATGACTTACGGCTGTTACTTTCTTGACACTACGCGCCGTGATGCCTCTCTCACCCCCTTGTTTCGCCTCAATCCCAGCTTCCTTCACCAAGCTGGTCACGTCTGTTAGTTGTATTAATTAGAAAACCGGGTTCGACAGATGCTTACTTTTGCATGAAGAGCATGTAATCAAGAAAGATCTGGCATTGCAAGTCAGATGATTCCGCAATGAGATGCTTGTCTACTACTGAACGGGTCTCAACAAGTACATACCAACACATCCGCGTTTTTGCTCACATTGCAATTCGAGTGAGCCTTGACAATCTTCTTGACTGTCGCGCGAGGGTAGAGTTTCTGGCCAGGCATGCTGTGAATCTAGGATAAAAATTGACAACAATTCGTATCACGCAGCAGCAGCTTCTAAAAGCGCGTTTCTTTTTTTTCCTTTTTTTTTTTTTCCTTCGTGGTGGTAAAGGGCAGATATGTAAATTGCAAACGTGTTGCTGAACGTGACGGATGAAGAACGACCCGGGGGAATGTGTGTTTGTTGATTGACTTCCAGGTTGGCAAAGGTGCAAGGTGAACAGCCAATCGGAGAATATCCTGGGTCACCCCGCCATGACCCCTGTCACTTCCCCAAATTTAGTTGTGCAGTGGTTGCCCCTCCAGCTCAACGACACTTTCTGCCTGATCAAGTCTCAGACAGCACCACAAGGACAAATCAGGGGTCTCCAAAAAATCAGAAAAAAATGATGAACCTTAGCAGGCGAATGGTAAAGTGGTCCCAATTGTAAGCAGTGCGAATGCAATGCTAATTTGACCTCTTTAGCTTACCAAGGAGGAGGAAGATGCGGCCGGGGATGAGATCGAGGTTCGCCGCGAGGATCAAGACAAGATCAACAAGTTCAGCCGGCTGCACTCACATGAGCTGATCATTGAGGAAGAACTAAAGGCCAAGAATGTGAGAGAGCCTGTTGCCCGCGGAATCCAAAGCACTCTGGTCGAAAGCCTTACTGAATCCCTCACAGAAAGAAAAAGAGGAGCTTGACGACATCACAACGGAGCTCGAGCTTGCAGATGAAGATGACGTTGTGCCGTCAGTGACACACCACTCACCGAGATATTCCGATGACACATGCTAATATTCCGCCCGCAGATACAAGATTGGCGACTCCTTCTTCCAGCTCCCCCTCGCACAGGCCCAAGAGCTGCTTGGCATTTCAATGGCCAAGATCGAGGAGGAGATTGGCGAGCTGGAAGAGAAGATGGGCACCATCCGTGAGGAGATGACACAGTTGAAGGTGGAGCTGTACGCAAGGTTTGGAAAAACCATCAACCTCGAAACATGACGCACCGCACAAAATGAAAGAGCTCTTCCTGCTTCCGACGCTTGTTGAGCTGCTGCTGTATGTCAGAGGAGATGTCTCCCTGCAGCTCGTTGGCCGTCTTTGTCCTTCATCTGCCACAGTCAGCCAACATCGTCTGACTTTCGAATCGGGACCGAGTGGGCTACTGCACTAAGACGGCCTTCGGGTTATGCAAGGCGATGCGGGCGCATGCGGGAAAAATAAACAAATGGGTGTGCCTCGACTATCTACTTAGGGAACCAGGCTGATGTTCAGTCGCGTCGGAGAGACACAACCTCTGGTAATTGCTGTTTTCAGGGTTTCTGTTCGATTCATACCATGGCCAACGCGCAGCGTTTTGACTGACGACGCATCCACGGACGTCTACTCTCCAAGGCGCTTGGTAGGGGGAACCCTTTTTGTAAGGGCATCGGCAATGCGTCTGTAAGCTATCCTTGATTTAGCGCAATGAAGATCAGCGTTTCCAGTGTAATAACATGCTATTGTCGAGCGCCAAGTCTGCGAATGTGTTCCGAGTTCGCGGTGCCTGATGCGCTAATCCGTCCCAACATGGTGGACTTGACATCATCCCGTTGGAAGCACGCTAAAGGCAATGCCCAACCTCCGGAACAATGGTGTCGTTGATTAGCCACGCTTCAGGACCGAACTTCGCGCGTGCTTTAGATCCTCCGAGCCGGGTCGTTTCATTTCCTCCGCACTGGATGGGGTGTGGCGCCCTGGCCTTCTCCAACCACTCACTCCACATTACCAATCTTGCCCTTCCGATATGGCCATGATATTTCGTATGGATATAAAATCGGACTTGAGCATCCCACGCACCTATAGCCGGCATCAATATCAGGCAACAAAACCCACCGCCCCTATTCTGAGCAGCTCAGGCTGGAAGGCCATCATGTGAATTCATCAGACCGATGGTCTCATCAGACCCTCTAAAGTCAATCCCCACACACTGGCCTGTCATCAAAAAAAAACAAGTTCTCTAGGGGGAGGCGGATTGTCTTGTCAAAAGTGGCGGGTTCAGTGGCTTTTTTGTTGTTGTTTCCCACCATATTAACCGAGGAGGCTTTCAGAGCAACGCCGTCAAAAGTCTATACTGGCTTGAGCAGCATCAGATAGTTTATCCCATCTTTTCTAGCTAGTTTAGGGGCAATTCCGTTACAACGGCAGCCGGGAACTTGGCCGACGTTTCCGAGGGATCAACTACTCACTAGCACCAAGGTTCCTTGAAAACATGCACAATTCTGTATGGTGACGTCCAGGAGTTTTGCCCCCTTGGGCGCTCTATAACGGCTCACACGTGCAAAAAGGCGTTCATCGAAGTAGGTGACTAGGTTTTCATAACATTTGGGCTTACCGGAGGAGATATATCTCCTGGCACTTTCCCTGCTTCTTGTCTTCTTGGCCCGGTGTCCATCTGCGAGGTACGAAGGCGGCTCTGTCGGTATCACCACACCTCACAAGCTCCTACTAATTATTAGCTGCTACTCTCCTTAATATTAATTAATACCTTCAACTAGATCATGGATGTACCAAAGACCAGCTGCGATGCAGGACGTCGCTCTGAGTCGAATCGGTCATCTGTCCACACCACCCCTGATTGTTCGCAACCAAATGATGATGTCCAAAGAGCGGGCGTTTCTCAGCCAGAGGGTGACTCTCCACAAGCAGAAGAGCATACCAGTACTGTCGAACCACCCCCAGAGCCCTCCCAGGCAATAGAGACTCAGCAGGCTGAACTAGTGCAGACGAGGTCACCGTCACCTTCTTCACTTCCATCCCCTTCATCTTCAGTTCTCCAAGCAGTTCAGCAACAAGGATCCTCGCGACCTCAGCCCACCGAAGGCTCGGAGCCCTCAGAGCCGAGATCATTCCCACTGGTTGGTCCTCCTCGCCCTTGCTCCAGCCTCCGTCAAACTCAGTCTCAACCGGAGGTCTCCCAGCCGGTGGCCGCGCCAGATGGATCAATCGGCCGAGAGTGCTCCTTTGAGATTCTAGGGCTCTCTCGGGAAGAAGGGATCGAAATCTGGAAGTCACAAACTCGGGTCGCGTCTCCTGCTAGCACTCGCGTCCCATCTACCAATGCAGAATCGGGATATCACCGCTGTCCAACCTGCCACAGCGCACTTGGGGACGTGACCCGACAGCTGGACGCCTTCTCTCAGCAGCAGCGACAAGCACAACAGATACCTGCCATCACCGATGAGTCGTACTACCCCAATCGGTACAGCGCGTCCAGCCTAGAAGACGATGAGGACACGATCGTATCCTGGGAAGACAACGACCCCGAGAACCCCTACAACTGGTCCGGCAAGAAAAAGGGATGGATCTTGGTCACCCTTATGATGCTCATCGTCAACTCGACGATGGGCAGCGCCCTCCCGGCCAACGCGCTGCCCTTCATCTCAGACGAATGGGACGTCACCTCAAAACAGCAGCAAGTCCTTCCCATCTCCGTGTACCTGATAGGCTACGTGATGGGACCGATCCTCTGGGCACCCCTATCCGAACACTTTGGCCGCAAGGCTCTCACCCTCTGCACCTTCATCCTCTTCACCCTCTTCACCCTCGCGACGGCCCTGTCCCCGACCTGGCCCGCGTTCCTAGTCTTCCGCCTGATGACGGGCGTCTTCGCCAGCGCTCCCATCGCCATCGTCCCGGGCATAATAGCCGACACGTGCAACGACCCCCGGACCCGCGGCAGGAACATGGGCCTCTTCTTCATGACCACCGTCTCGGGGCCCCTGCTCGCTCCCATAATCTCGGGCTACTGCGCCGAAACGATCGGGTGGCGCTGGGCCTTCTGGATCGGCCTCATGTACGCCGGCGCCACCGTCGTCCCCCTCCTGTTCCTGCCCGAGACCTACGGCCCGATCCTCCTGACCCGCAGAGCTCAGCGGATCCGCCGCCGGAACCCAAAAGCCCGCGTGGTCGCCCTGCACGAGATGGACAAGAAGCCCTTTAGGGAGCTCGCCGCCGTCGTGCTCACCCGGCCGATCCGCATGATTATTTTTGAACCAATTGTCAACACCTCCTGCGCGTACCTCGCGCTCTGCTACGGCATCTTTTACATGTGCTTCGAGGCTTTCCCCATAATCTTCATCGGCGTGTATAGGCTCTCCCCCGGCGAGTGCGGGCTGACGTACCTCGCGATCGGCGCCGGCTGCCTGCTCGCCCTGCCCATCTTCTTTATATACGACGCCGTCCTCCGCTCCGCCACCGCGCGCAACGCCTCCTGGACGAGGCAGGAGGAGTACCGCCGCCTGCCCCTGGCGTGCGTCGGCGGGCCAATGTTTGTCATCTCGCTGTTCTGGCTGGGCTGGACCGCCAGGGAGGACATCAACTTTGTCGTGCCCATGCTCGCCGGCGTACCATTCGGCATAGGCTTCATGTGCATCTTTCAAGCTCTCTTGTAAGTAAACAAACCCCCTACCCCTACCCCCACTCCCCCCCCCCCTTTTTTTTTTTTTTTTTTCTATGGACCTAAAACCAAACACTAACAAACCTGTTTCTTTAAAAAATAGAAACTACCTAACAGACGCCTACGAAACCTACGCAGCCTCAGCCAACGCCGCCGCGTCCTGCTCCCGCTCCCTCGTCGCCACCGCGCTACCGCTCGCCACGGCCCCAATGTTCAGGACCCTAGGGATCCCGGGGGCCTTATCCCTCCTGGGAGGCATCTCCCTGCTAATGTGCGGGATCCCCTTTGTTTTCCTCTGGCAGGGCGACCGCATCAGGGCCGGCAGCAAGTTTTGCGCGGCGATAAGGCAGAGGAGGGAAGCCGACGCCCAGAGGGTTGAGGATCAGAGGAAGAGCAGAGGAAGGCGGCTGGCGCTGCGGCGGCAGCGAGTTGAACTCGAACAACTTGAAGGACTCGGAGACGGGGCCCAGCTAGGGGCGGCCCGCCGGGGACCCGAAAATAAGTTGGCGGCGGCGGCGGCCGAGATGATTACCGCCACCACCGCAACCATCATCCTGGACGGAGAGAAGAACAACTCTATCGTCGGTGGCGAGAGCGACCATGCCGTCGGGGTTGGTGATGACTCGTCATCGTCGTCGTCGTCGTCGTCGTCTTCAGCAAGTTTGGTGAAAAGCCTCGGGGAGGGAGTCACGGAGCTCGCCGTCGCCGGCCGGCATGAGGGCGGGCCGAGGAGTCCCCCGGAGCCTACTGATACTTGTCATCCCACCAATCTGACGGCACCGGCTTTGGTTCATGTGAGAAGCGAAAGTTTATTAGGCAGCAGGAGTGTGAGTTTGAGCGACAAGGAGATGGTATGATGGAGGGACATCTTTTATATTAATATTTTGCAGTTTGCTTTTTTTTTTTTGGGGCCCCTGGGGAAAATACTGTTCTGTGTTCGAGTAACTAATTTAATGTAGTTGGAAAATTGGGTAGGTACTTATTAGGTATTTCAAGGTTAAAGGGCCCCGGAAGGGGGGGGGGGGTTCAAGATTGAGAAAGCTCTCGGACCATTTCAAAGGAGAAGAGTTTTCAGGTTGAGGGCTTAATCTGTATACATGTACTAATATTGTTTTTGTTATTTCATATTTGTTCCATCCTTGCTCTTTTCACTTGTTCCCCTTTCTTTCCAGCGATGTCGATAGAAAGCAATTATCTAGTAGATAGAATGGCACTTCACTTCTTATAATCCAATTTTTTTTTCTATTCTTGTAATAAACATCTTGACAAATCCAACATTGCAAATTCATTTACCATCTAGTCGATATCTTACGCTCCTCTTTCCCTGATGTGAGGTGCACAACCACCCTTTTTTGTCTCAACCGAAACCGACCCAATGTCTAAAAACAGCCATTTAGGAAAACCAGCCATGCTTTGAAGTTCGGGGGTATCAGCGGATTAAAGAAGAAATAAAAAAGAACAATAAGAAAGACTCGCTTATGGGTGTGTGAGTGAGAGAGAGAATGTGTGTGTGTTCCCTTACGATTATACAGCCATTATTTCAGCTTCAGTCCCTCATCTGGGTTCTATCAGAAAGCCCCATTTCCATCTTTCACACACAGAACCCTGCCAACAAAAACCAACCAACCAACCAACCAACCAACCACCCAACCAACCAACCAACCAACCAAGCAGCCAACGCATTGTAATCTTTGTCTTTCTCTTCGTAACATCCGTTATAAGCCAAAGAATATTGACCCCTTCCAAACCAAAAAAAAGGGGAGGGGGAATGAAAAACAATTTACCCCCAAACGCCGTATAAATCCGAAAAAGGACCGGGGGGAAAAAATCCTTCTTGAGAGGAAAAGAGGATAACAGAAAATAAAAAACCCCCAATCATACAATAATACGTCCCATCTGACTCGGACAGGATATGATAGTCCCAAGCGAGAGGTTTGCGAGGCGCCGACAGTGTACATTTAGAAAAGCTCTGTCACACATCTTTGATGCCATCTGGCATCTCGAGACCCTTTGGGTCGATAACTCGAACGCCGTTTCCTTTTCCTTTCCAAGCCCTACAAGAAATAATCCCCAGGTCCCCTACGACCGGCAGGAACGTGGCGCTGGTCATCAGGCACAGCTGAAAAGATGCTGAACTTTGTGTTGAGGTTGTCGTCGACCGTCATGATGGAGGCTACGTTGCCGCAGCGGTAACAGTAATTTGGTGCTGACCAAACAGTCACTACCGACTTTTCATTAAAGTGGTACTGCAAGAGGAGTCAGTTAAATTCTTGGATAGGAGTGTTCGCTGAGACTAGGGAAAAAAACATACCTTGTAACCCTCGTTTACGAGCTGATGTGCGCGGGCAATAGTTTTGAGCTTGTTGACATGGTTGAATTCATTGGCAACCTTGTCGCCAAACAGCCAGCCTGCGCCGCGGGGACTAACGGCCCACGTGTCGATATCTTCTGGGTCGCTCCACACAAGATCGCAAAAGGCACCCTCGTGAGGAATCTCCTGAGCGCGCGCAACGACCCTGATCTGATCGATAGTCCTGATTTCTGGGCTGAGACCTCCGTGGACGCAGAGAACGGTCCCGTCCACAATCGCGGCAAGAACGAGGAAGTCGAAGACCTGGCAGCAGGCTTTCCATACCGAAGCGTTGCCGTACTTTTGTTGACACTCCTCGTAGAAGCCGTAGACCTGGGTAATTTGACGAGACTCGTGGTTACCTCGGACGAGGACTATCCTGTCTGGGTATCTGGATGGGTAAAAGCACTTGGTTAGCCAAAATTGCGGGGCATACGCGGAAGATGGGGTACCGGGTGTCTGTCTCACTTTGCCTTCAAGCACATCAAGAGAGTGAACGTTTCCAAGCTAAAGTATCCTCGGTCGACAAAATCGCCCAAGAAGACGAAGCGTGTGTCTGCTGATCGGGTGCCCGACTCGTTGGGTGGGGGGACGGCCTCATGAGTGGTATCTCCCTCGGCGACCGTCTCGTCGGCATCAAAGCTTTTGTCTGCCGCCGCCATCGCCGCCCCGCCGTCCTTGATCAACTTCTTGAGCCTTGGGTTTGTGATTTCTGTTGGGGCCTCGAGGTCGTCGGAAGAAATAACCGTCGTGACCGTCTTGGGCGCTTGAACGTTGCTGTCCCCTGGCATGCCTCCCGCGACGCGGAACAGCTCGAGAAGATCGTAGAACTGGCCGTGGATGTCGCCGCAGATGGTGACTGGGGTGACGACAGGCTGGATGTTTGATTCCTCCATCAGCACCTCCTTGACCCTTTCGCAGAGCTGTTTCATGACGGGCTCCGGGAGGTAGTGGCATTGTTTGGCCTCCTCGAGCCACTCGTCGATATCGGCATTTGGCGACAAGTTTGCCGGGCCGGGCTTCGGCGCGGTGGCCATTGTATCGTCAGCGGGGGTGTGTCGCGCGGGGGTTGAGTTTAGAGGGAGGGTGGGCAGAGCCGTTTCGGTATGAATGTATTTTCTGCAAATAGGGTCAAGCTGGCTTCTCAGCAAATGCCGTGCTTCAGGGACTGGACGGAAGAAAGGGTGCGGCGGCGGAGTTATCGGCGGTTGGCCCTGTGGAAGTCGAGTTGGAGGAGGTTGTTGACGGGATCGTCCCGCCCAATGACGGCTGATTCTGAGCGGGGAGCCCAAGCGCCTTGTAATTAATTAGCTGACCAGTGGGGTGGGCTGCAAGCAGAGCAGGCAGGACTCCCATGAGCCTCTTTGAGGCCCGTGCGCAGAGACAAGCCAGAGACCCAGCACGCCAAGGCTCAAGATGTTAAGGGCCCCCCACATTATTTTCGGAGTTCCATTCTCGGGAAGGCGACCTTGGAGAGAGCTTGACGTCTTTCCCAAGGTGTGGTCCGGATGACTTGGATGACTTGGATCCTGCCCAACGCAACTCCAAGCCGAAAAGGCTCGTTTTTTTCTCAGCACATTCACGTCGGGCCCGCCGGCGGCTTCCGAGTCGAGGTCATTAATTTAGAATTTGAACCGGCAACACGTCTCGCCCAAGCATTTTCCGTCAGCGCATTCATCAACCCCGCGCTTAATCTGTATTCAGGGCATCTGCAACGTCAATCGCATAACCGCATATCGCCATCGCCATGGCTGCACCACCTCGATTGCTGTCTCGTCGCGCGAATGGTGAGCCTGTTGAAGGACCGGCACTGAGCGAGACACCAAAGGCGCACAAGGTCAAGGGACCGACACAGGGCGAGAAGGTGGTTGTCAGGAGGCTCCCGCCGGGCATGACAGAAGATGAATTTGTTACCATCCTTGGCGAAGAGTGGAAGATTGGGAATGCCAAGGTGGATTGGTTCTCCTACGTCGCTGGGAAGATCTCGACTCAGTAAGCCAGCAAAACCAGCCCCCCTGCTAAATCGTGCTCGCTGACATGGGAAATGGCAGCCCCTCGAAACCATCGGTACCTTCGCGCGCATACCTTCATGTCGTCAAGAGAGACCTCCTGACAGCTCTGCTTGAGCGCGTCCAGTCGTGCAAGTGGGAAGACGCAAAGGAATCCTACAACGATCCCGCGCTCATATCTCCGCCCACGGTCGAGTTCTCCATCTACAAAAAAGTCCCGGCAGGCAACAAGCGGCTCGATAATAGGCAAGGGACCATCGATCAAGACCCGGAATTCATGGCATTCCTGGAGAGCCTGGCCAATCCCGACGCTGCCAAGGAGTCGACGGACGCTGAGCAGCAAAGCGAGGAATCCGCGAAAATCGAGAAAGCTACGACGACACCCCTTATCGAATTTCTCAAGGAGAAGAGGGCGACAAAGGCAAAGGAGCTGGCCGCCGCCAAGAGCGCCAAACACGGCAGACAGGAATCACAGGGAGGAAAGGGCAAGGCTGCATCGGCGGCCCCTGAAGAAACCAAGAAGAGGACGAGGGATGGCAGAGCCGACAAGGTAGCCGAGAAGGCACCAGAGAGGCCCAAGGAGTCGATCAGAATTCTTAGCAAGAGAGGTGCTGCCGCCACCGAGGCCGCGGCAGAAGCCGCCAAAGCTGCCAAGGCTGTTGCAGCACAAGTCAAGCAGGGTGCGCAGTCCAGCACGCCCGCGGCCAGTTCCGAAGGAGGGTCGGGGAGGAACCGCAAATCAGGCATTGCGGCGGCAGCGCTAATTTTGCAACGGGATTTGGGTCTCAACAAGAATACTGCTCATCGCAAAGCAAGGCAGGAAGCCTCAAAGGAAGCTAAGGAGACAAAGGAGACCAAGGAATCTCGGGCAAGTTCCGGAAAGGAGACAGTTGCCAGGGAAAACAACACAGCAGTGCCTGCCACGCAGCAGTCACGTTCCGCCGAGGTCTCGCCGCCGACTGCCAATTCCAAGGGACAACACCAGCAACAACAGAATGCCTCTGCCTCGGCCGCTGCCTCCGGCTCCGGCTCTGGCTCCGGTAGGTCCCGAAATAGGAGACGCGGCGGCGGAGGCGGCGGCGAAGACGGCGGAAAGGGCAAGGCAGAGAGCAGCAAGGCGGAAAAGGCACCGGAAAAGGCAACACCAGCTCCAGCAACCACCAAGCCGGCCGTCATCCTGCTTAAAAAGAAGGATCCACCACCACCACCACCACCCACCCAGCCGCAATCTCAGCGCACGTCTACCCCCGTTACGCCATCTTCAGCAGGCCCATCCTCTGCGCCTCCCGGACAGAAAGCGGCAACACAAAAACAAGGCGGCGGGGGCGGGGGCGGGGGCGGGGGCTCGAAGAAGAATAATGCCGCTCCTGCGCCGAGTTCTGGTGCAACACGGGCGTTCATCAAGCACGCGAATCATTCGCAGGGTGTCACGGAAGCCCTCCTCAGAGAGGCGTTACAGGCCTTTGGGACTGTGACTTTGGTAGATATCGACCGCAAGAAGGGATTCGCGTACGTCGACTTTGCAGATCCAGAGAGTCTCGTCAAGGCTATGGCTGCTAGCCCAGTCACTGTCGCTCAAGCTACGGTTCAAGTGTTGGAGCGGAAAGATACTTCCAAGAAGGGAGGAGGAGGGGGAGGAGGAGGAGGAGGCAGTGGGGGAGGAGGCGGAGGATCTAGCCAGAATCAGAGTCAAGGCCAAGGCAAGAATGCGGCAAATTCTAGCAGCTCTCAGGCCGCCGCACCGGCACCACCTCCAGGGCCCTCGGCGTCAACCAGCACCCCAGCGACGACGCCGGTAGGTGAGAAGCCTGCCGGTGAGCAGCAGTCGCAAGGAGGAAGCAAGCGCACACGACAGCATAGAGGGAAGCGGACAAGAGAGAAAGACGGCAAGGAGGGTGGAGGAAAGGATAAGGGTGGCGGTGGCGGTTCGGGGTCAGGAGTACCCCCTGCTGCTCCTGCGAACTCTTCCTGAACTGGGTAGGGTCATGGCAGTCCGCGGCGGCAATCGGCCATTCTAGATCAGCAGCAATTATCCCACTTGGACATGTTCAGCGCGGACGGCTCGAGGAGATCGAGGCTCGAAGTGTTCGAAGCTCTCGGAGAAAAGCTGCCGGGGTTGATGGTGTAATAATGGCGGCCACCGGGTCTAGTCTACGGCAAACCATAGAAGGCGACGCTGAATATTGAGGCTCCCCATGTTTGGGATTAAGGTTGACCCGTCGTAATTTGTACTATCGGGCAGGTGTGTTTTGCTTTGGTTGATGGAGGATACGTCAGCCTTTGGCTCGCGGCGGTGTGTGTCAATTTAGAAAACATTCGGCCTTCTTACTACGGCTTCGACCCCAACGAATCATCAAGAACGAAGCATGATTAATTCCCTTTCTTTTTTTTGTGGGGTTTTCTCTGGTATTCTAGGGAGGTGGGGATGGCGGTTTGGCTTTGATGAAGACAGATAATAACTGTACAAGTGAAACGACATACCCCCCTCTCACCCATGGGGGAGGGACGGTCCGTCTTTCCACACTTGGCATTCATTCTTGGACTTGTGCGTGGGTTCCTGTCAAGCCAAGCAGGAAGGCAAGGCAGGCTGTCCACGTCGGAGACTGTGATTGCGGCTAGGGTTCATATCTTCTAGGGCTGACAGGGGCATGGTTGCGTTGGCGGGTTTGGCTTTGGCTTTGGAGGTTAGGGGATGTCAGGGGTTCTCAGGGTTAACGGAGGAGAAAGGGGGCGCGGGGGGGGGGGGGGGCCGAGGTTATTATGTTTCTTATACAAGGGAGCTGAGCGGCATGATGAATGGGTTTTTTTCATGACGTTTATGACATGTCAATTCGGAATGCTAAGTTCTGAAAAGTTGGCACATAACAACCCAAGTCCGGAGGAGCGAAGGGGCGAGAACCGACATGATCAAATAACGAGACACATCCACGTGTATGCCGAGGAAACGCTGAACCGATACAAATCATATCCCAAACGTGTATCAATTGGTCGATTACCCTCTTCCTTCTTTCCGTTTATCGTCCTCGCCACCTTCATAGAGGTCCATAGCATTTGGCCGTACATCATTTGCCGCCAACCTCGCTCTGTTTGTTTGCTTGCGCGTGTGTTGGCCCCCTGCGCACTTAGACCGAGCAGAGGAATCGTTTTGGCGTGGCACGGAGAGTTTGGACGCGGGGTACCTCTGGACTAATAAGATGGCGCGGGTTTAATACCGTGACGTCTCGGTGGCACAATACAAGAACACTTGCCCCCCCCCCACCCCAAACGTCCTGGAACTTTTATTCCAACAATCTGCCGGCAGCCTCGAGTGCTACCATTTCTTCCACGACCCCTGGATCCGAGAAACCCCACAGTGTTCGCTGCCTGAGCCTGGCGACGACCCGGCGTGGTATGGAGAAACATGGGTCCAGTACCCATCCAGCCCAACTACCATTCGCCTAAATCACGGATACGTCTTCAAAGCCAAAGCAGAGCTGGGGGTAATCATAAACGCACTTGCGGCCAAGCTCCACCAGCAAAAGGACAAGGCCGCTGGATCCGCTGCATCGCCTCCTTTTGAAATAGCTTTGGAGTTCAATTCCGTGCTGGGCAACTGGTATTCCTCTTTGCCGGCTTGCTTGGCAGCCAAGGAGATTGTCTTCCCAGCGCAGCTCGAACTTCAGTAAGTCTGCACCTTCTCTCGCTTCCTCTGCTCTACCGCCTGGCTCACCGTTTTGTGAACCGTCTAGTCAAACGTATCATAACTTGATGATCAATGTCTGTGAGCTTGTGAGTGAAGACGAGGCTATCCCTTTTGATCATCGGGATCGTATCCGATCGACGCTGATTCAGTCTCGGGCCTGTCTCGAGACCATTGTCCGGCTTTATTGCCTCCGCCACGGGTACGGATACGCAAACACATACCTGACTCATCACCTAACTGTTCTGGCTTTTATGTCAATCGCGCAGCTTAAGTCCATGACGCCAACTACCTCGCCGGCGGATGCAGCGTCCGCGCCCAGCATCAAAGATGCGAGGAGTGCAATGTTCCTTGCCGCCAAGGGTCTGCACGACCAGGCGAAGAACTACTACACGTCGCTGGCAGTGTCTTAGCTTGTCCGTTCGCAGATGAGCAAGCACGACGAGAATCTCTTGCCAAGCTTTACAAATGCCTTTGACGAAAGCGATCATCTCACCAAGCAGCGAGCGGAATACGTACAGGCTCAATACCCAATCGGCGTCACGTCGTCAGCATGGTCGACCACCCTGACAAGGGGCGATTCGAGGATCTGGTTAAAGAGTACGCCGGTTTAGCTATCCAGGAACAGCCCTAAAATCGGAGCCGCGAAACGCCCTCTGCCGTGGATGCCAACGATACCAAGCGGATGGGCACCTGCCGAGAGAACCTCTGATGTCTACAGCTGGCATCATGATCAGCGCATCATCCCTCTAATTGACACTTGACACTGCCCGGCACGCAGTCGCGTTCATTCAGCATTCTCATGGGAGTCGAAGCAGGCCGTCTTACACATGGACATCCCAGTCGCGAGGACGACGATGGTGACGATGACCAAAAACATTCAAATCATGTACCCGAATTGGTCTTGGCCTGTTTTTATGCGCGACTAGTTTACAATCGATTTCCTTGGATATAATTGAAAGGCCATCAGCAACTTAGAATGGCACTTCTCGCTGCGTCCAAGGCATATAATCAACCGGAATCAGTCCTTCAATTTTTGTTGCCAAAGTTCGTAACGCTTTATTCATTCAATACCTATTGACTTACTTGGCATTTATTCAGACCTAGTCTTTTTCACAATATGCCAATACGTGTCCGCCCACAATTGAAAAACACACGATAAATATTCCTAGATAACCAGGACCTGAAAAATCAACTTTGAATCCATGTAAAAACCATGGGGCCACGTTTTGTTTTTCCGTACTAATCCTCTTTGTTATTGAAATTACAATATAACCTCGACCATCGGGGACGTCTGCTCCTTGATGTTGTATGGTATTTCGGATTGCTCCCTTGCAGCTACCTGTTGTGTTGGTTTCTTAGGACATTAGCACCGGATAATAAGTGGCTGTGGCTTACGAAAATTGCTTTTGCCCAGGGATTGAATATAAAGATTATTGTTAGAGAACAAACAATCACATACGACCATAGATGGTAGAAAACTCGGGATCCCGTCCGCTCTCCCATAGATAAGCTACCAATCGCCGGACTAGTACTCAGGTGGGTGACCACTGGGGAATCCCCGGTGTTGTATGTTTTTTATTTTTTTCCCTTTCCTCAAAAGGAAAGGAGCTTTGTTCCCATTGGCAACACAAAAAGTCTTGGCACCCCTTTTTTTTTTTGGGGGGGGGGGGGGGACAAAAACATGTATCTAGTTCATCAAGTTACACAGCAGCAACCTCGGATATTTTTTCAAATTTTTTGGATTCTGAAAAAAAAAAAAAAAAAAAAAAAAAAAAAAAAAAAATTGGTGACGTGACCGCCATACATACACCAAGTTCCGTAGCTTATTGCATATTAGACGGACACTTTTGCAATCTAATTAGTAGCAACGATTTCCTTTCTTTCTTTCTTTTTTATTTTTTTTTATTTTTTTTGGCGAGAACCCGTTTCTCAAAGTACATCCTGTGCGGCCACGAATATAAAATAGAGTTTTGTACAGTACAATCCTTTCAAAAACTAAATTTTTGGTGTACCCTTCTGTCTCTCTCTCTCACTCTCTTTAATTACCAAATAACCGCCCTGCAAAACACCCTAGCAATCAAGATGAAGCAAACTCTCAACTCACAGAGATGAAAGAGATAAAAGTCGCATTTTATGTCACAAAGTAATTACCTTGCATACATTTAATTCAACACCGTTACTGATTTTTCAATACTAGTATGAGGTATTGAATGAAAGCAAAAAAAAAAAAAAAAAAAAAAAAAAAAAGAAGGTTTTATATACTTGGATGGGTAAAAATATCATTAAATAATGTGAATAATGTATATATATATATGTGAATTCTAGGTATGTACTCCACTTAAACCGACATGAATAAAATGTGTGGTTCAAATGCAATGCGTGAGCGTCGCGCGACTGGGAGAGTGTCAAGTTGATTTTTTGAAGGGTGGTGGTTAAGCTAGGTACTAGGTAGTATCTTTTCTTGAGAATTGCTTACCACATGCAGCATGTATATACAGATCTTGTCGGTGTTTCCTGTCATGTATGCACACCTCTTAATCTCGTAACCAATCTAAAAGATTGAAGTTGCAGTTAAATCATTGCCGCACACAGGATTTGCCCAGTGTTTGAGACTGCTATCCCGGAGCGGTCAGTACGACACGTCTTTTGCCTTTTCCTGTCGTTTGTTGGGGAACCTCCTCGAGAAGCGCGTCCAGGGCGTTCCCGATATCCGCGAGCCGCTTGCCGGCCCCCCAGTCAAGTATGTTGCGGATGCGCCCGCGCAGCTCGATCAAGTCCCCGGGCTTGTAGAGAAAGAAGTTGTCAACGCTGGCCATGTGGTAATCCAGCTCGCCGTGCTTCCACGTCACGTAGAGCCGCGCCTCTGCGCCGTTGGTGGCGATGGAGAAAGCGGCGCTGTCGACCGGCTTGGCCCCCCTGCAGCAGCAGCTGGCAGTTCAAGCGCTCGGCCATGTTGACGCACGTTGCCGACGCGCCGAGGCACTGGTTCGTCGCCACCCACATGCTCCCGGTGCCGGTCGGCCCGTCGCCTTTGAACTCGACGGCGAGAAACGGGCAGATCAGGCCTTCGTTGTTGGCTGCCATGGCCTTGCCCATGGAAATAAGCTGGACCCGCTGCGGTTCCGTGAAGGCTCCCGCGCGCGAGTACCCAAAGAGCATGCCGGGCACGGGGCTGCTGACCCTCAGGTTGTTGAGGCCCGCCGGTCTGCACCGGAGGCGCCCTCTCGGCGGGCGCTGGATTCATGTTCTGAGGTGTCTCGTCCTGCCGAGCGGTCTTTGCGTTTCCTGCTTGGCGGGATAACTCGGATGATCCTTTCGCGCAACAGCGACGGGGATGTAGTTTTCGAAATGCAGACTGCATGATGGCGAGTCTGCCGGCGCGCCGCGGCGAAGAAGATTTTGTATACCGTCTTCGCGTATTGCGGACGGGAGAGGGGAATGGATCAGTCAGAGTTATGCTTCCATCCCCAAAGGGTTTTCTTTTATTATTATTTGAAAGAAATTCTCAGTTCGCCGCAACAAGGGACTTTGTGGGGGGAGCACCTGGTTGGCTTTTCTCTTTTTAAACAGAGGAAATGTGTCGAAACCTAGACTTTGGAAAGAAATTTATCTCAGGGCTCAAGAAAGCCATCAGAATAACCGCAATCCCGCCGACTACCTAGGTAAATTGGGTGTGCTACTACTCCCACTGCAACTTCTCCCCCAAATCCCCGAAGAAATAACAAAGTCAAGTTGCACGACACATACAACTCTAAAATTTCAAAACAAGACACCAGTCCTAATAGCGCTTCTTTTAGCAGGAAATTTTTTATTTTTTTTTAAAAAAAAAAAAAATCTCCAAGGGCAATACCTCCTTACTGTTATCCGTGGACGTTCGCCTTCTGCCTTTCGGGCTTTGTGTCCAGGGTTAGGGTTGTACGTGCATACGACAACATCATCTACCCAGGTACTTTTCCACCCACTAACTACAACTATTAGAACCAAATAGTTCAAAACAAAGTTTCGGCCGCGGTCGGCATCATAAGAGCCAGAACGTTATTGTATTGTTTATTTCTGGGAACGCATGGAGAGCTCTCAAAGCATCAAGAAAGAATCACGTTATAATATCTCGCAATCTTCTCCAAGCAGATAACTTCCCACGTAGACCTCACAAGAGTGTCTTTTTCGCTTTAAAAAAAAAAAAAAAAGTTGTTTTCTAATTAGGAGGAGGAAACGTGAACCTGGCTGAATGATCTAAATTGGACCTCTAGGTATGAGTCTAAAGCCCGTTTAGAATTGGCTTTTTTTTTTTTTTTTTTTTTTTTTTTTTTTTTTTTTTTTTTTTTTTTTATTGTTTGTTTTTTTATTAATTAATTAAAAAAAAAAAATTAAATTAAAAACACGGT
>MU865081.1:0-83140 GCA_033576145.1 Cladorrhinum samala | reverse complement strand
AACCACCGCAAAATGTGGTGGCGCCGTACCAAACAACTACTGGGCCCAAAATTTTTTTTTTTTTTTTTTTTTTTTTTAAAAAAAAAAAAAAAAAAAAAAAAAAAAAAAGTTGCAGAGACGACGTTGATCAGTTTTAGCCCCAACCAAGCCTCATACATTGGCCCATGTGCAAATGGAGACGGTGTGATTAGCCGCACAAGCCTGTAGAGGTTACATTATAACATGCGCTCGGTTCTGTCTAAGGTAGTCGAACTGCATGTTTCCATCCGATCCACAAATGCCGGGTTCAATTCTTCCAATGCTCAGGCCCTGGACACAGCCCGGAAGTCATCCACAACAAATAAATACTTGGACATAAAAAAGGGGGAAATAGCTTCGCTTTGAAGATTGTACGCAGTAAATCAAGAAAAATAAAAAATGAGGTCATCCTAGTCAACACGACGCATGGCTTGTTTGTTGCGTGCTGTTGAAAGTGGATTGGGGCAGTTGTGGAGATTGGGGTTACGAATTAACCCCACTGGGAAAGCTTACCGAGACACAACGGGGCGGGGGCTGGGATTTGCATTGCCCAGCATTTTGTTCTGGGTAAAGCTGCAATAATTGCCTCGTCATCGCTTGGAACCGCTCGAACCAGTCGGGTGAACAGGAAGATAAAATAAAATTAAAAAAATTGTAGAAAATGTAAGAATAAGAAAGGTAACAACTCAGGAGGGAAAAAAAAAAAAGAGAGAGAGAAAGAAACCCAAGCACGATTGAGAAAAACCACGGCAAATGCGTGGATCACGATACGAATTGACAGTGTGTGTGTGTGTGTGTGTGTGTGTACAAAGTGGGCGCAGTTCCTGGTTTCCCCGCAGGCCTGGACCGCTCGGAGCGGTAAAGCCAGCAACCTGGAGACCACAAAAGAGGGGGGGAGGGCGAGGCTCTTATTACTCTTAGGTATGGCTTAGTCGCTCAGCTGAAAAGCGAACCCCTCCATCCAGACGCCACGATTCGCTAGTGTGACCTCCCGGACAGTGCCAGTTCCCGGGCTGGGCAATATCCAAGTCCCCCCCGTGGCACCCAATCGGATCCAGACACAAGGCGAAAAAGAGCCCAGAGTTGCAGAATCCGGCATGGTAGATGCATCTCCAGGAACCGCTGCGGCAGCGTTGGGGTGGCATATAGTATATAAATCATGCACGTTCCCCTCGTCATGCTGTCGGTGTTGCCATTCGGTTGTTGTCCACACACTCTTGACTAGGTATTTGGCGTGACGGTTCTGTTGCGTCGACGAGTGAGAGAGATGCTGCCCCTCCTTTTCGCAGCGGCCTTGTTAGGCTCGGGACCTGCGTCTGCAGCTCCCGAAGCTCCCGAAGCTCGGTCGTCTTTGGTCATCCGCGGCGACGGTTTCGTCCGCTCACCCGTCAATGCCATCCAACCAGAGCGGCCCAAACTGCGCATACGACAAAACGAGGTCGCTATTGAAAATCAAGACGCGGGCACCATATACACAATCGACGTCGAAGTCGGCACGCCGCCTCAGTCAGTGACCCTCATTCTCGACACTGGGTCGCCGGACACATGGGTCAACCCCTCGTGCGAGTTCGTGAGCTCGTCCCGGGATTGCGACTCCTTCAGACGCTACGACCACACCAAGAGCCGATCGATCAACGCGACCCGCTACGTGGATCACCTTCTCTACGGTTCTGGCAACGCCACGGTCCAATATGTTCGTGAGACGGTAAAAATAGGATGTAAGTCTCCCCCTCCCCCCCCCCCCCCGTCTGCGTCATCTTCCTCCTCAACCGAGAGACATCTCTTTTTCTCTGACGCTTTGAACCGTGCAATGCAGCTGCGACCATCACGAACCAGATCATCGGTGTCGGCCTCGAGACCCACAACATCCCCCTCGGCATAGTCGGCCTCTCTCCTCCTCTCAATGGCGAAAATCAGTATCCCTACATCCTCGACACCATGAAGGCCCAGGGTGTCATCAAGTCTCGCGCTTTCAGCCTCGACCTGCGCGGCGTGGACTCGCCCGATGGCGCGCTCATCTTTGGCGGCATCGACACGGGGAAATACATTGGCGACCTGCAGAAGCTGCCCATGCTCCCCATAGAGCGGACCCCTCGGGGCGCCGACAGGTACTACGTGAGCATGACCGGCGTGGGCCTCACCTATCCCGACGGGTCGGCCACCCGAAGCCAGCAGATCGACGTCTCCGTGTTCCTCGATTCCGGCGGCACCCTGTCCCGCCTCCCGACCGCAATCTTCCAGGCGTTCGCTGCCTCTTTTGAGGGCGCCGAGTACGACTCCCGATCGGGCCTCGTTTTCGTCCCGTGCGACGTCGTCGGCCTCCAAGGGTCAGTCGACTTTTACTTTGGCGGCAAGGTCATCCGCGTCCCCTTCAGCGACTTCATCTGGCAGGTCCAGGGTTTCTGCGTGCTCGGGGTCCTGCCGGACGACGACGAGGCGGTGCTGGGCGACACTTTTCTCCGCGCCGCCTACGTCGTCTTTGACCAGGATAACAGGAACCTGCACATCGCCCAGGCTGCCAACTGCGGGACGAACCTGGTGGCCATTGGGAGCGGAGTGGATGCCGTCCCGAGCCAGAAGGGAGCATGCACGGCTACTTCTGGGCACCCGGCGGCCACCGCCGCGGGAGGCCTGGATGTAACTGGCACCAGGAGCTCCCCGACCGCGATATTCACAGGAGAGGGGCCGACCGGCATTGGGGTTGGGCCTGGGCCTGTTGCTACGAGGATCAGCGGGACCGGGTCCTTGGCTGCGCCTACCGCGACTGCTTCATCGCGGAGTGGGGCTGGAAAGGGGGTTGGAATTGGGTTTGGAGCTGCGGTTGCGGTAGCTGTGGCGAATGTTCTGGCTTGGATGATATAAAATGATGGAAGACCTAATGGAGGATTAATGCTTGGATGAGACATGGACAATTTTTTTAATTTTGGGCTTTTGGGTGGGAAATGCGATGCGGCATGCGAAGGGATACCAATAATCTACTTGGCGTGGAGCCCTGGAGTTTGCATACATTTATGGCGTTTCTGTTTTTATTTCTTCTTCTTCTTCTTTTTTTTCTTCTTTTGGATCTTTGGGTGATTTGGGGAGGTTTATTCAAATTTTAACTGCAAATATTTAGAATATTTTGTATATGTGAGGTTGAAAGAGGAGAGGGTGGTAAATATTTTTTGTCTTTTTGGTAATAGACGAACATATAGTAGGTACCTTCCTAAGAATTTAGGTTCCCCCTAATGCTATCTAGGCCCTATTCTAGATTGAGGTTCGTTTGTCCCACAGGTGACAAGGACTTGAAAAGTGCCGATTTCAGCAGATAAAGAGGCCACGATTCACGGTCTGACTGATGCCCTATGAAATAGCCAAATTAGGGGAGTCTGAGGATCAGGGAGCGATCTTTTATCTGAAAACTTTTCCTGAAGTAGATTTAGTAACCTGTTCAGAATGTTGATCTTTTTTGTCTGAAACTTTCTCCCATTGAAAATTGCAGTAAAGGAGGTAGTTTCAGGAATAACCCCCCTATATAATAACCTCTGGCCAATTACTTGGCCAGGATTTCTTTGATATTTCTCCTGAACAATTAAGTAGGTAGCCTTTGAGCACTTGAAAATTTTTATTATTTTCTGAATTTAGTAATCCGTTTAGGAGGAGCCTGGACCACCTCCTGAAAATCTTACGAAAAAGCCTACCTACTTCAGGCAACAGGCTTTTAATGAACAAAGATCACGACCTCAGGTAGATCAGCTCAAGTACTAACTATCACTTTCATATATGGTTTTTTTTTAAATATGTACCTCAGACCTACCTACCCACCTACTTTCTACTAAAAACCTACTCCGTAACCATCCTCTCTCCCCTTCCCCCGACGCCGAGAATCACCAGGTTATCAGTAACCCCGGGGATCTCGTTGCGCACCCACTCGTGCCCGCCGCAAGCATTCGCCAACGCCCTGCCGAAGCCTCCCTGGGGGACCTCGCCCCCGGACTCCTCCCACCCTTCGCCGAAGAGATAGAGCGGATCGACGGTACCTACGGCCATGCTGATGTTGGGCCCCCCTTCCTTGCGCCAGTAAAAAAAAGTGCCGCACTCGCCGCAGAACCCCCTCGCTTTCCCCTCGGTGCAGTAGTAGTTTTTCAGGACTCCCTCGACGGGTTTGGTCCAGGTCAGGCACGAGTAAGGGACCTGAAAGTACATGAAGAAGAGCGACGAGGTGCTCTTGCGGCATTGTGTACATTGACAGGTTCCGCTCTGGAAGAATAATAAAAAAAAAGTGAGTTAATAGATGGAATTTAGAGGGTTTTATGACTTGATCTTGTTTCTATAGGTAAGTGAGGTAAGGTAAGGTCAGTTGGGTATGGTGTGGTATACCTTGTCTTTGAAAGGATGATCCTCGGGAAAGTCGATCCTGTAAGCAACCTTGCCGCACTGACAGCTCCCCGTCACCTTCCTGGGGAGCGGTCCGAGATCGTAATCGGCGGCGGCAGTAGACATTTTTGACCCTGAGAAAGATGATTTGAACTGATAAAAGTTTATCGAAAAGAACGAGGTAGGTACCTAGATATGGAGTAGAGAAAGTAAGGCAGTCAAATTTTGCCCGAGAAAGATGGTCTCGAAATTGCAAACAGACTTAAGATATAATAATCCCACGGTCGGTTTGTGTAAGGTACCTTTTAGCTATTGATATGTGGTCTGGATTGTTACATCATTCTGCAGCGCACACTGTAAGACGGACCAATGTCGATCCGTTGTTGGTTCAAGTCTGTTGGCTCAAAGGCGTGCCCTTTGATATGTCAAGCTCAAATTAATTACCTATCACCTTCCTGATTCTGCTCACAGCCTAGTACACACTAGGTAAAGTAGGTACCTATCTTATGCCCCTCTGACACGGATATTATAACACCTCAAAGCGGAAGGATCTCAAACTTGTGAATTGCTTTGTCCCAGTCCTCGCTCACAGTCGGCTCGCCAAACGGCAGCAGGGCAGCAAATCTCATCCTTTTTTCCCCCAAAAAATTGTTAGCAGGTAGTGACAACCTCAGGCTGTTTCGCTGCCGTAAAAGGAGGACTCACGTGTAATTCCCGACTGGAATCCTGGTGCCGTCAGACATCTTGCCCAGCCACCAGAACTGTGATTCAAACACCAGATTCGGTGCGCTCCGGTACACCAGCCTCTCGGGAAACGGAACAACATCATTCTCGTCATCGGTCGCGGGGTCGAAGCGGTAGTGTCTTCCCTGGTCACCACCGCTGTCGGCATAGTAAGCCACGCTACCGACGTACCCGTTTTGGCCAGGGGTAGGAGGGTAGCTCCATTGCGATTCCGTCCAGTCGGCTTCAAATATCTGGATGGCAAGAATAGGTATATTAGTATCAGCAGCTAAAAGGGGCGGTAGAGTGGCAAGAGGGTTTTGAAACACATACATCCCACCGCAGCTCACGCACTCCCCACTGAAACATAGCGTGGACCTGGGGATAGTCGCCTGCTGCCAGAGACAAATTGAAGGTGAACCTGTTTTTGTTGACGCGTCAGTAGGTCGATGAATGATACCTAAGGTACCTAGACAGTTGCTGCCGAGACTTACTGGTTCTTCTCCTCAATCGTAGCATACGGCCACTCCGGGCCCGACCAGATTTTCGGATACTCTGAACGGTACTGCTTGTTGATTTCGGCCTTGAGGTCGGAGGCGATGCCGAAATAGGGCACTGAAAGCATCTCGCCGTTGTCGCCAATGACGAGGATCTTGCCGCTGTATGCAGGGACATTGGACAGACCCCTGGGATAGTCAAAGACCACCGTCGCCGTCCTGGTTTCTCCGGGCTGAACCACAAAACCGTCCGTGCCGCTGGGAGGGCTGAAGCTGATCTGCGGAACCATGGACTTTGGTAGCAGCTCGCTCCAGCTGTCCTTGACCTTGGGGCTGTCATTGACGTCCGGGCTGTATGGCGTCCAGAGCTCGAACCCGGCGGCGGGGATGAAGCCGAAGCTGTAGGTCACTGGCGACGCACCGTCGTTGGTGATGTCAACCGAGTGCGAGGGCTTGAAGTGGGCCGTATCGTTCAACGCAAACTTGGCGTATGACAAAGAGGTTTTGTAGTTCACCACCTTGACGGCGTCGACCAAGCCGTTGCCCATTTGGATCACGGGGGCCATGAAGCCGTATTCGACCCAATCTCTGGTCGCTCCTGAAATGGTCGAGCCTGAATGGATGATCTTGGCGATGAGCTTCTTGGCGAAACCGGGGCCGTGAACGCTCCTGCCGCCGTGCTTGCCGATCCAGAGCGCAGCCACGCCGGCAATATAAGGAGCAGCCTGGCTCGTACCGCTCAGCGTGGCGTATCCGCCGTTGAGGGCCGTACTAAAGATCCTCCCGCCGGGGGCGGCAATGTCGGGCTTGATCTGCAGGTCGTACAAGCCACCCCAGCTGGAAAAGTCGCTGGGTTTGCCGGAAACGACGGGGTCCAGAATGCCAACGTTGTTGCTGAGAGGGTCCAAGTCAAAGCTTGCCGTAACGTTGCCGCCGGCGGCGATGGCCTTGATGATGGCCTGGCCCGCTCTGGCTTCGATGACAGCCGCCTTGCTTTCTCCAACAAAGAAGGGGTCGCCGATGGGCTCGTCGTCGTTGTAGAAGAGCATGTATTGCGCGCCGAAAGCCTCCAAATTGGCCTGCTTTTGGAACTCCAGGCATCCGCCGCGGCGCACAAGAACAACAGCGCCGCCGAGGTTGGGTGTGGTTGGAGGCAGAGTGTCGCACGCTTCATTCTCAGCCGTCGGATCCCCGCTCAAGGACACTATGGGCAAGCCCGTCAGGCTGCGAGGAAACGGACCCTCCTCTCGGTAGTAGGCTATCTTGGTTGTGTTGGATGTCCCATCCGCCGCGGTAAAGGTTGCCTCGAGTGCTGGAGTTCCACGCTGGGAGGCTTCGACAGATGCCACGCTGAGTACAAACTCGCCTGATGCACCGCTGCTGTGGAAGAAGGGGCCAGCTGAGGAGCCCCAGTTCCCTGCCGCGCAGATGACCACGAAGCCCCTTTCGACAAGACGAGAACCGACGACGGCCCACTGTGAAGCTGTTAGTGACTCATCGACAGAACTCCCGGGGCTGTAAACATACCGCATTCCCTGACCAGCCGCTGTAACCGATGATGGAAGCCGTGATGATATCGACCTACAAGAAGGTCAGATCAAGCACCGCATCGTAATAAATTTTCTCCTCTTGGTACAAGATAAACAAACATACCCCGTCTGCTTCAGCACGAAGGAAGCCATCAATCACATCGTCATCCCAAACAGCGTCCTACACACGAATAATTAGGGTCATCTTTACCTAGGCAAGCAAGAACAAAAGGGAGGGGACTTGAAAAAAAAAATGAAAAAAAAAAGGACTTACGACAGTCCCAAAAACTTTATAGCCATACAAGGTCGCTTCAGGGGCAACACCGGTGAAGCTTTTTACCCCCAGGGTCAAAGTCAGTTAACAACCCAAAACAAAACAACCCTCCTCCAAGTTTATCTTTGTGTTAACTTACGCATCACTCTTTCCAGCAACAATCCCCGCAACGTGGGTGCCGTGTCCCATTTCATCATTTGGATCAGAATCTGGCTGCTTGACCCCATCGCCAGTCGGGTAAGCTATTTATATTTTGTTTTTCAATCGTCAGTTTTCTCCATCTTTTTTTTTTTTTTCAACTTGAGCAAGTTGAAAAAAAAAAAAAAAAAAAAAAAAAAAAAAAAAAACGTCACTTACTGGAATTCCCAATAAAATCCCAACCTCCTGCCACTTTACATCCAGGTCCGAAACAACCTCCGAGCTAGGTAAAGTAAGACACCACCATCAGTATTCTTTCTTCGCTCATTGCTTACATCATGTTTGAAAATAAATAGATACGGTAGGTACTCACAGCGGGATGTCCCCAAGCAATCCCCGTATCCACCACCCCAACTTTCGCCCCTTTTCCAAAAACCCCCTGAGCGTGCAGCTGATCCACGCCCGTCATCGCGTGGATCGAATAGTTCTTGGCCGAAGCGTCGTCGGCCTCGCTGAGCTGCACCCTCAGCTGCGAGTCCTCGACCGGCTGCTTTTCCAGCCTGAGAAGGGTGCTCCTCCACACCTTGGCCACGGCGGGGATGGCTTCGAGGTGAGTGACTGTGTCGGAGGTAGCATCCGAGGAAGTAGTAGACTCGACGCTGATGCCCGTAAAGGTTTTGGAATTGAACGATCTCAAGAGTTTGAAAGAATTCCCGGAGGGGGGCGAAGACAGGATGGACGAGGTTAGATCAGTCGGGTTTGTGCCCTTTGGAAATTTAGTGTTGTTAGTGGGGTGTTGATGCCACCGAGATCATGTCATTGGAGAGGAGAAGGAGGATGAGGGAAACATACAGGCTCGAATTCGATGATGAATCTTTTGGGATCCGAGGCGGCATCTTGACAACGAACGCTGGACGCGGTCAAAAGACCCGCGGCGAGCAAAGAAACGAATGAACGCATGGTTGCAAAGACCGTGGGCTCAGAGACGCAATCAAGTCGTGATGGGCGTCAGGATGAGGACAAGAACATGGCTGAAGATACTGTCTCTACTTATACCCTCATATGATTTCATCCTCCCTACCTTGGGTACCTACCTGGCCACCTACCCGGAAGAACAGGGTGAAGTGCTTGATAAGCTTGCATATCTACTAAGCTTGACCTCACCTAACCAGGTGTAAGACGGCTTTCAGGGCCGGCAACCCCGCCCTTGGGATAGCTTACCCCTGAAAATTTGTGACTAAAGGGGCCCGGGAATGATGGAATGGGTGTTTTGCTGCCTGGTGACCCAGATAACACGGGACGGTGTTTATGCTTGTTAGCCTGTTTTCTGGTTACCGCAGAGCACTCAACCCTGAATATTTCCCCGAGCCACAGGGGTATCTGTTCTGTCATCTTCGGGTAGGATCCGAACCATGTCGAACTCGCCACTTCCACTTTGCTTTGCCGCATCCCAGTAATGACGTTTTCATGCTGACGGCCTCCTTTTACTAGTATCACGAGCTAAACGGTCACGGTGGGATGAGTCTATTCGCTGGACACGAGATCTCGACTAGTAGACCTAGCAAGGCCTAAATAAGCAAAGACACCTAGTTTGGTCAGATTAAAGGAATGTGATCACAGCGTGATGGACTCCACTCGATGGCTGCGCGGCTCAAATACCCGACTCAGTGCAGAAGAACACTGGTACCCAGGTAAGGTAAGGTAGGTAGTACCTACCTAGGTAATCACAGATACCAAAGTCAAGTCAAAGCGGGAAAATCTCTATTTAATTAGGTAATGATTCAACCAAAATGGGTAGCTAAATAATATCATTAATTCTGTTCAAGAAAAGAACTTCACACCGAAGCGCCCCCTGGACTTGACAGCGACATCACCAAAGCTGCAGGTCGTGCCAGCGGCCACAGCTTGGGGGATTGCTCGCCCGTTCACGCAGTGCCCGAAATGGGTGCTATCAAAGCAAAAGAATGAGTTGTCTGGAGAGCAAGCCGCGCTGGCAGACTCGTCGGTGGGATTAACGATGAGGGTCGGAGCCGGAGTGGTGGACCCGGCTGCGGTGGTTTCATCGATGGGCACAACAAGCAGGCTTGTGGAGGTTGCGACAGGTGCCGAGTTTGTGATGGTCCCATCAATAGGTGTAACAGCAATGTCAGTCGAAATTTGTGCAAATGGTCTCGTGACGGTGGAAAGAGCCGAAGAGGAGATTACCACAGGGGTGTCAGCTCCCGATCCTGAGCCAGATCCTGCACCACGGAAAGAGGGAACGCCGTCAGCCTTGGGGCAGCTGCCCTCGCTGTTAGCGGCGGGCTGCTCGAGAATCTTGCCGAACTTGCCGGGATTGGGAATGTTGAGGACACCCTCGCCCGTGGTACACTCTCCGGGAATGTTGGACGAACATGGGAGGAAGCTCGTCCAAAAATGCGTTGCTGCTGGAACCGCCAGAGATCTCCACTGGAGCGCAATTCATGTACAGCTCACGGTTGCCGATCTTGTTGTACCAGGTCCAAGCAAAAGTGGCATTACCGTTGGGGAGATCCTGGGGAATGGGGACGTTAAACTGCCGCACGCACTCGGTGCCAGATTCGTTGCCGCATTGCGGGCTATCAGCGCGCCCATCAGCGTCGGGCTCCGCGGCAGGAAGATTTCCAGCAGCTGAGACAGGGCATCCTCCAATGATAGTGTAGATGGCCTTCCACTTGGACGGATCGGTGGGTGGTGGGTATTCATAAGTCACGCTGAACTGGCAAGAACCGCCGCCATGCTGGGCACCGCCGGTGAACTTGACAAGCTGAGAGGTGCCAGCGGTGATGGAAGTAACAGAGACGATGTCTTGGTTGCCCTGACAAGGAAACGGGAAGTCGGCTCCGAGAGGGTTGACCTGGACGAGTTTACTGGTCCCCTTGTAGTTGTAAGGAATGGGAGTGTTCATGATCATGTGGCCGTTGGCCATGCTGAGAAGGGCCGCCAGGGCCGTAGTCGCAAAAGTCTGCATTATGAAGAAGACAAACAGTAGAAGAAATAGTCGTGGAGATTGTGTAGATCTTACGGGTAGACTAGATCAAGCAGTGCTTCATATCAACAGCATTTAAATGCCTACCTCAACCAGTCACCCATGTCATCCCTGAATCTAACATTGAAAGGGTACTGTTTAGAGATAAGGTGGGAACAAAGTAAGTCTAACAATGCCATACAGGAGGGAGCGGGAAAACATCTAATCTAAGGTCCCGCGCCTTTGACATTGTAACAATCACACGAGGTTTCACTTTTTTTGGTGCGAGGAAGCTGTTCCGCCAAGCTTTTTCAAGGCCATTGTACCTATCGAGGTTCTTTTGTATTCCGTTGCGAGAAGATCAAAGACCATTCTGAACCGTTCCCTTCCCGTCGTTGTTCCTTTCGGGTAACTCCTGACCATCCATCCTTTGTTCCATTTTTGCCCTCCACGGCACTCACAAGTCACTACTATCTATGAAAGATGTTTGGTAGCAAGACGAAACATATGAAAACTGCTACAAGTCACATTTTTGGGCTTTTATGTTCTTTATGCCGTCGTCAGTGCTGGGTTCGTGGACAGAGCACTGCGTCTCCCTTAGAGCAACAAGATGCATTGCACTACCTAACGTTTGAAGAATATCCCCTCCGCAGTCCAATCTTTGTATGAGGCGCAGCATGGTAGTCTTGTATTTCTGTCTCTAAGATATGTACCTTAAGCAAAATATCTTACCTATCTACCTACCTTACCGAGATCATAAAAATCCAAGGTCAGCCCAAGGAAATCGTCTCACTGAGTTAAGAAGTTCGGCCCGAGACATTGCAAAAACGTCCCGTCGTAGCATACACCATCCGAAGCTACATAGGTACAATCAACGGTTGTACTCGAATAACCCTTAAGCTTTTTCACATTTGCACACAACCACAAAAGCCCTGGCTTACCAGATTCATGTTACACGTTCACACACTGAACGAACACAGCGCCGAGTGGCATGGTACCTAGGTAGGGTAGGTAGCAACTTAAATAGGTACTTACTTACCTATGTACACCTCTATTGGATGCATTTGGGCACCTCGTTTGGTTACCTAGCGAAAGATGTCGCTGCTAACGAGAACTCACTTGGCTCCAGATTTTAAACCGACTCTTCATGAAAGTGTTTTTAAGACAGACCTAAAACCGCCATCGCACGTTGCCTTCAAGCCTTATTGTCGATTTGGATTTCTTGTGAGACGTTACTTCCTGACTTGTGGTGGCCTGTCTGTATTTCTGGCACCTCGGCAGCAATGGATCAGATGTCTCGGGCTGGTATTCAGACTTTGACAGATGTTACAAATTCCTATCTTGTGCCTGATTTTTAGGCTTTTATCGCAGTGAAATGGATAGCCCATATCAATGCCGGTGACAGGGGACACTCGTTATTGTCAGGGGAAGCATATAATTGAAGAAACTCCAACTAACAATAAAAATACGGCCTATTTCTTCACAAGGAGCTATTTTCACCCAAAAGCTAAAGGAGAGATTTTTACCCTGACGTTAGCCCTGAAAATGTTCTCATTTTCAAAAGTGACGAGCTAACAAAGTTCTAGATAATCATTGTGTGATATTGCTTTAATTGATGCATAAAACATAATTATCATTTTTTGTCCAAGTCTATAGAATGGATTTGGTTTAAATTCCGACTGTGCAACCAAGCACATGTATACCTACGTGCTTTAACCCATGTACCCCTGAAATGATAAAAAGTCGTTCGCATGTGCGCGCATCCATCCAGCACCTCTATCTTGTTGGGGGGGGGGGGGGGGGAAGAAAAGAAAAAACCCACAAAAAGTAAATGATAATTAAAAGTGGTGGAATGGTAAACGTGAGAGTGAGAGTAATAGTATTAGTAGATGTATCCCAATATGTGGGAAATTATGTGATGTAAAGCTCCCAAGTTTTCATATTTGAGGAGTGATGTCTTATTAGAAACTATACCTAATGATGCCGCTCAACAGGAAGCAAATAACAAAAACGAGTTGGAATTTCTTGTAATATATCTGAAATCGGGAGAACAAGGCAGTCAAAAATATTGAGAATTTTAAAAAAAGGTACACTTATTAGGCGACCCTAGAATCAAACCGGGGTTCCTTTGGTCGTTGCGTTTAGCAGACTGAGCCACAACAAAGCGTCTAGACTAGCCACCCTATACTCCCAATCGTTGGGGACTTTGATTTTCACATGCTATTGATATATACCAAACTAGACCTGTGATGTCCCCGAACTTCCAAGCCCCCTCTCCATCAACATAGCCCAACCTAATATAATCAAGAGAACTACTACTGATCCAAAGAAATAAGATGTATACAAACTATAACAGCGTATAGACACCAAGTAAACACACTCTCGTGGACTTAGCCGAAATATCATCACCATCCGGCTAGACAGCCCCATGGTTCCCACCTCTTGAATGCTTTAGTAAGTAGGAGCACGCTGGCGGTAGCACGACAGGTAACCGTTGGTGTTTCCAATGAATTGATCTGGCAACAGTGTTAGAGCTCCATAGGTAATTACGGTAAAACGATCGAGGAAAAGTGGAATGAGACATACTGATATCGACGGTGCTATAGACCCAATAGCCGAGGCCGTTTAGGCACGAGCCCCCGATGCTTGCCGCTCCAGCCTTTCGTAGGTCGGTGCAGGCGTTCCAGGCATTTCCGCTGCGAGACGGTGGTTAGCTCCAGCTGTTCTCGATAAAGGGGAGGGGAGCATTCCATACCCTTGCTTTCCCAACAGCGAGCCGTTGGCCGTGTTTCGACCCATGCAAAGATTCAAGTCCATCCTGGTTCTCACGAGGGACCCGTCTGGGCGTCTGCAGTTGGCGATCATGTAGTGGCCACCCTCGACGTACCAGTCCGAATTGCACGAGTCCTTGAAGCCATTGTCAGCAGCGGCCAACTGAGCAAGGCCGGCGAGGCCGAGCGTAAATCCGAGTGAGAGCTTCATGTTTGATGCGGGGATGGTCGTGGTCGATGAGTGGCTTGATGAGTTGTGATGAGGATGAGAGTGGTGAGTTTGTTTCTGATGAGCATAACTGGGGAGCAGCTATCCCTTTTTATATTCTGATAAAACACGCAAAGACCATTTTGGCCACTCGTTGTTGCCTCAAGGTGAGTGATATTGTCGAACTATGCGGCGCCGTCACCGGCTGCAGCGAAGTTCACAAGGGGGGACGGAGAGGCGCCGAGTCTCCCGGCGGTTCCTCCCCGTTGAGATTGAACTTCCCGACGGGATATATCTGCAAAAAACTCCCAATCTGCGAGATTATCGACGTCGAGTGGGTAGCAAGATACGACCTTGACTGCGTTGAGGTGATATCCATTATCTAAATTCTGACCGTGACGGGGACGACGTTGTGTAAATCCGCTCCATGTATGAGGCTTTAGAATTTCATATCAAAGGAATCGAGCAACTGTGAGCACGGAAATATCCGTTGATGGTGGCGAAGAAGTACGCGAGAGTCATGGCAGCTAGTAGCTCACATGATGTCTACGTGAAGCTGAGGCCGAATCTAAGCATGACGGGCTTGCAATTTGTTTTTAACACGATCACGAGGAACAGAAACAGCACCACGAGTTCACCAGTGGCCGGAAAGACGATTCATCAAAAGCCACCAAGAACTAAGTGATGAGATCCATCTCCTCTTAAAGTTCCCAAGACAACATGTTCCATAAGCCGCCTTGGCCGGGCCGATTTTCCGCAAGCCCGCCCACCCACACAGCATCGACTAGGTACTTGTAAGACACGACATACAAAATACCCTTGCCAGCACCTGCAGCAAGTCAGCAACACCCCACGCAAATCTCGAACCACAACAGTCCAGCGTTGCAATAACGATCGCGCTAATCTGCCCGTGATAACCCGGCTATCCGTTAGCTGGAAACCGCCGCACGGACCGAATTCCCCGTACGCACCCGTTAACCTAGACGACCTACCTAAAAGGACTTGAGTTCAACATCAGCCCTATACGTAGGATCTTCGCTTAGGTAGGTAGTCACCAGCACTGATATTGCTATCTCATGATAAGAAGACTTTGGCTGCCAAGTATCCATGAAACAGAGAAAGGCAACAAGATATTTTCATCGTGTTTAGGTAATAAAAGAGCCTGCCATTTTAGCACAATAAAAACCGACCGCGCCACTGGCAGCCAATCCGACCGTCCTAGCCCCGATTATCGGTATATCTCTGCTGTTGTTCGTTCAAGTTACCAAAGATCAGACTGTACTGCCTACGCAAAGGGTAGCGTTTGTGTGAATCCATTTGGCACTGAGGCCAAGCTCAAAAAAATAAGAAAGGATAGAAAAGATTCAAGATAAACTTGAAACCGAAGGGGAAAGAAAAAAATATAAGAAAAAAAACTATGGTGAAAGGAAAAAAAAAAAAAAGCAAAAGATATTGGGCGACCCCGGAATCGAACCGGGGTTTCTTCGGTCGTTATGTTCAATGGAATTTTGAGCCACAACGAAGCGTCCTGACCACTAGACTAGTCACCCTGGGTTACCAAACAACTGTTGGAGACTCAGTTTGTTGCATTCATATTATATACCAAATCCAAAAAATCCCTCCCTGGGCCAAGATATTACATCCGAAACCCTCCTCTGTATATACAGAACCCAAGCCCATCTAGTACTTAAGCTAAAACGACTTATAATTACAAAATCCCCAAACTGTCACATCTTATAGATAATAAATGAGAAAGGTTAAAAAATGACTTCTCAATCTGTGCACAGCATTATCATTATCATTATCCACCTAGTGACGAACCCCAACCTAAGCTCGAAGCTTTAGTGGGGGGCGGAGCGATGGCCAAAGCACCAAAGATAACCGTCCTGGTTGGTAGTGAATTGATCTGGCAACAATGTTAGAAACTCGCGCCGAAGGTATAATACCCAGGTAGGTAGGAAAACGGCCTGGGGGGGTGGGAGGACGGGAGCAGATTAGGTATACATACTGATATCGAGGGTACTCTCGATCCACATGCCGACGCCGTTTCGACTCTTGCATGAGCCCTTGATGCTTCCTGCTCCTGCCTTTTGCATGTTGATGCAATTGTTCCAGGCACGTCCGCTGCGGCAGGTTAGCTCTGCTAAGCTTCTTGGTCTCGGCCGGGGTTCCGGTATGCTACCGTAAGGGGGATGATGGAGATGGCACGGAGAACTCACTTGTCTTGCCCCAGCAGAACACCGCTGCTCTTGTAGTAGCCGATGCAGAGGTTCATATCCTGCCTAGTCCTCATGTAGGATCCGTCCTTGCGTTTGCAGGTCGCCACCATGTAGTGGCCGTCCTCCACGTACCAGTCCGTCTTGCACGTGTTCTTGAAGTTACCTTCGGCGGCGGCCAAGTCGGCAAGGGCAGCGAGGCCCAGAGTAAATGCGACTGAGAACTTCATGTTGAGGGGGAGTGGTTGGTCGAGAGAGTGGCTCGATGAGTTGTGGCAGCAAGGGAATTGAGTTTGTTGATGGTGGCCGGCTGTGAATGGAGCTGTGAGTGTTTTCTAGCAGGCATAGAAGCAAAGCAGCGGTCCTTTTTATATTTGATCAAGATCTTTCAGGGACAGCCATGATTACCGCCAGGGGCCCCTTTTCCTCGACGATCATTTTGACAATTCATCGCCGTTGCCTGAGGGTAAGCACTTGCTGAAGGACAATTACCTATTCATGGCGTCGGGAGCGGTGTTCGCTACCGACGAGCTAAACTGGGAGGTGAGTTGTCCCCGGACGAGGATGCTGTTTACTGTGTATGCAATGCTATCACTGGCTGCAAGTTGACAGGGAACGGTGTTTATGTGGGGAAGGGGGCGGAGTCTCCGAGCTGTTCCTTGTGGGCGCAGTCCACTTATAGTACGCAGTAGTCTTATTAGGATGTTGGGCTTGACTTCCCGACGGGATAACTTGTATCTTGAAGGAATGCTCATTTGCCATATCCAGGCGGTAGAGTTCGACCGTGCCAGCAGCGCGGTCAACGGTTATGAATGTGGACAATCGAACAGCAACCAAACGGTACATGTCATGTGCAAAGCACCTGGCAATCTGCCACAGGTGAAGCATGGGAGATGCATTGCAACTCACGTGATGTGCACGTGAAAGGTGAAAATAATGAGGGAGTGGTCTGTAAACACGACCACGAAAAACAGCATCATGAGTTTCATCTCGGTCTGGCAAAGCTGAGAAAGAAGAAGACGATAAGATAGGTGCCTACTGCTTCGCAAGTTGCCAAGACAAAAATGCTCCATAAACCCACCACCCCGGGGCCGATGCCGCAAATCCACGCTGCGGTATCCCCACTTTCGGTTTTCTCCCAGAAATTCACGGCGCGCACGGAGAATACACCTCACCATAAGCCACCGCAAGCCTCCAGCACAACCATCACGGCCCTCACCGTCCCACTCAACAAAACTACAAAAATGACAGGCATTGCTCTCCTCGGCGCTGGCATCTACGCCACTGAAGGTAAAAACACACAAAAACACATTTAACTTCCCCAGATTCAACTTTTCAAAACCTCAATGACGTCATCTGACCCCTCTTCTCTTGAAAAAAAAAAAAATAACAAAATAAAAAATAGAGCATCTCCCCGCCATCCTCGCATCAAAGTTCAACCTCGTGGCAATCTACTCCCGGAGCCAGTCCTCGGCCGAGTCCCTGGCCGCCTCGCTGCCCGAATCCGTCCGCCCGAATGTAGCCCTCTACTACTCCTCCCCCGCCGCGTCCGGCAAGTCGCTGGATGACCTGCTGGCCCGCTCCGACGTCGCCGCGGTGGATATCGTCCTGCCCATTCCGCACCAGCCCGAGATTGTGGAGAAGGCGCTCAAGGCCGGCAAGCACGTGCTGTCCGAGAAGCCCGTGGCCGCCGACGTCGAGGGCGCGCAGAAGCTGATCAAGTGGTACCACGGACTGGACGGGGAGAACAAGCCGCTCTGGGGCGTGGCCGAGAACTTTAGGTACATGGAGAGCTTGAAGTTTGCCGGGGACCAGCTTCAGGAGCTGCTGTCGGCTCGGGAGGGAGCAAAGCTGGTTACGTTCAGGATGGAGAGGTACGGCTTCGTGGAGGCCGAGAACAAGTATTACAAGACTGAGTGTGAGTGTTTTATTTTTGTTCTTCATCGAGCGAAGGTTATAGATAGTGGCACTGACGGACACAATGATTAGGGCGCAAGACACCTTCCCACCAGGGTGGGTTCCTCCTCGACGGAGGCGTGCACTTTGTTGCTGGGTTGAGATACCTTCTGGGTGCTGCGGGCCAGGAGCTCAAGCAGCTTGTGGGGTACAGCGGATTGTTGGAAGAGCGGCTGATCCCGGTTGATACCGTCCAAGCTGTTGCGCTTACCAATGAGGGAAAGAGCGGAACGGTTGTCATTAGCTTCGGAACCGAGTTCAAGAACGGATTTGAGGTTGAAATCGTCACCACAAACGGGTCGGTCACTTGGAACCCAACGTATGTCAAAGTTGCCAAGAGAAAGGGTGATGGAACTGGACAGGAGACGAGCACGAAGGAGTTCCCTTGGAGTTCAGGCGTCAAGCCTGAGGTTGCGGCATTCGCCCAGGGTATTGAGGAGGGTAAGATTGCTGACCTGCAGACTCCCGAGCAAGCTCTCAAGGACCTGGAAGTTCTGCAGCGGATGATTGAGTCTGGAGCAGCCGGTGCCGCGCTGAAGACTATTGGTGCTTGAAAATAACAACACACGTCAGACTTATGATGGGATTTCAAATTTTGAAATCTCCAATCAGGGTTGGGCATTTGCTTGGTTAGAATCCATGTATATACAAGAAGGTACCTAGTCTAAAGCAAAGACGATATGCTACCAAAAGTCAAACCTCCAGCTCTCATATTTTGTCATGGGCAAGTTTCACAATGTCTTCAGTCACCTGAGACGTTGAAAATCATTTTAGTCTTCAGCTTCTATTCCCAACATGGCATACCTTACTCGGATCTGCACATGTACCCTCGCCTGAAAGTTGATTAACGCTGGAATAAATGATACAGAATTTCAACCAGTAAGGTAGCATCTAGATGTAATTAAGTGCTACCAATTCATCGTGCACATCACCTCCTCCATCCGTTCCAAGTTTTCCCAGCTCCATCCCCTCTTCGCCCCTTCAGTCTTGAATTCTTCGTGGACTATCCCTCCATGTCCGACAACCCTGCATCACTTTCATAAACCAAGAATCATGACTGATCTTATAGGCCGCAGGAACCCTTATTAATTCATTATCGACCCCCCGAAAATTCTAAACACCTGGCAGAGCAACCCTCGGCCGATCCAAGTAGCAGATGCAGGCGCTGGTGACCCTCACGGCGTTCTGGGTGCAGGCCGCGAGAACGCTGTTCGAGATGCCGGTGGCGATGATCTGTCGGGGACCCAGAACAACCTCGGTCGTGGTGACGGAACTGAGAAACGACGGAAAACCCCGTGTTATTAATTAATAACAAAAAATGAACAGAGCCCCAAAAGCTCACTCGGAAAGGAAAGCAAGAAAAAAATAAATATTGAGTTGGCAATGGTAGTAGTAGTAGAGCACTTACGTCCGAATCGTAGATGTCACGGCCGGAGTGGCCGTCGTCGTGCGCGTCGTCAGCGCAGTGACCGTCTGGCGCGAGGTTACGGTCTCGACAGCGCCAGAGACGGCCGGGGCGAGGTAGGTAAAGCAGTATGCCCGGCCCAGCTGGGTTCCGAGATTGATGATGCGGTTGATGCAGTTGTCATTTGTGCAGGCTGCATGCGGAATTCACCTTGATTAGTTACTAGATATTGCTAGCCAAAGGACGGGTTGGACGGAGATGATGATGGTGATGGACGGAATACATACTGACTTGGCCTGCTGTGAGGGCAACCAGGAGAGACCCGATCAGGGCCTGGAATAGCTTCATGATGAACTGAATGGTAGGTAATTACTGTGACAATTTGGAAGAAGAAAAATGGCTGGTTTGTTCAGGATTTTAAAAAATGAACAAAGAAAACGGGGTCAATGGAAGGTTACAAATGCGACTTCGGGAGGCATGTCCACGATTTATCAAGACTCATATTGGCCATCGAGTGCTGTTGTTTTGACAGGCATACTAATAAACATATCTGGCCCCAGCCTCATTCATTCCAGGTGGGAGCTGCCTCCTCACAAGACATTCCTGCCAAGGGGTAGAATTTGAGACAAGGGGGGATGAGATTTGTTCAGAAAAAGGAAATTGATCATCGGTGCCTCCTGTCTTGCAATATTTGTTTCCCGGGTTTAATTACTGCATCGCGGCATTGAAAAACTGGAAGTTCCTACTGAACAATGCTGCCTATCCAGAAGGGTGTGGCAGGTAGGTAAATGCCGGTACTGGGCAGGTAGATGAGGTACCTAGGTAGGTAGGTACCTATCTAGGTAACAGTTCACATTGGTATGCACAGCGGCATCCATGTCTCATGAGGATTTCACCCCTGGCAACCCCAGCAAAACTGACAGGCTCAATGGTGGTCCAGGATCAAACTCAGAGCAAGTGGTTTTTGTTTAACTTCTCCACTGTTCTCCATTGTCTGCTCAAATCCTGGTGTTGATATCACCAAGCAGCCTATGACCCAGACGGTAGGTATTTAACAACGCTCTGATGGTATTTCACACCGTTGTCATTTACCTACCGTAGTGGGAAAATCTGTGTGGAGAGATGGGATCCTAAGGCCAAGATGAGATCTTGCCTAAAGATGGGATCTTGAACCAAGATGAGATCTTCACCCATAGCCCTAACCCTGACAATTCTAATAGCCTTTCATCCTCTTATGCGCTCCTTCCACACCGGCAATATAAGCTCAACGCCGCTTCGAGACAGTCACTTATTACAAGGACTGTGCGGTTGGCCAAGTGGCCCAGGTTCAATTCCTTCGTGTGGCTGTCTTTTTCACCCACTTCCACACCACCCACGGCCTGGCCGGCAAGTGGTCTATCAATTAGATCACTTACCGGCCATCGTTTTAACCCCCCCCCCTTTTTTTTTTGGCAATTCCTTGCAATTATTTGCCCTGGGCTTACCTGGGCCACATGTTGAAATTAGGATCTGATCTTGACCCAAGATCCTATCTTACCACCAGAACGTATAACCTCCAGAGATCTGATCTTTCGGCCAAGACTAGATCCTACCACCCTCAATTTCCCACTGTGGTACCTAAGTACCTAGGCCCCTAGCTAATAACTTCAAATCCCGACATCCAATATTGACGAAAGATAGACTCCTAATCCTGGCCTCTCTTCCCGTGCCCGTTTTTCCCATTCGCCATGGGCGTCTTTTCAAGATGAATCTTGAACGCCATCAGCTCACCAAATTCGCTCGACAGGAATATTCGCCCGTTTTGCGCCGCAACTGCAGTTCTGTAATTGGTCTGAAACTTTGGTGGAAGCCAAATCAACCTTTTACCGTCGCCCTGGAAAATCCACTCCCTCCCAATGTAGAAACAGTCCCAAAGATCTGACTGCGTCATTTCTACTCCGCTATGTGATGACAAGTCCATCCGCGATGTCGCGCGTGACCAAGGAATACGCCCGCTGATCGATTCCAGCCGGTCTTCATTCTTTGAAAACGAAAGCAGATAGAGTCTGTGCCAATAAACATCTTTGTCGGTGAAGCTTTTGCGCCATATTCGGGATGTTGCTGAGATGTTCCAAACATCGACAGTGAGCACCTCCTTACTCCACACGCGTGTGGAATTCAAAAGAGAAACAGCAAGTAGCTGGCTATCCGGGGAAACGCATGTTTTTTGCACTGAAATATCGCTATAGCTGCACAGGGTCGTTAATGAACTCCCTTGTTCTTTCAAATTGGACAGTTTTATGTCGTTCCACCCTTGGAAAAAAAGGGCCATGCTGTCTGGCGAAAACTTTGCCGTCCGCGTTTGGGAGAGCGCGGGACATTTCAGTAAATCATGCCCCCTCTCTTCGCCGGTTTCCATGTCAATCAACCTCGAGTGGACAAACTTGGATTCGCGCCAACGTGACCCGCTCAGATTGGTGGCTTGGAGGAGGAGCAGGCTGCCGTCGGGAGAGAAATCAAGGGATCTAACTTGCACAAGATTCTCATCCGCGCAATCTAACTCGATTGCGTGTCTTCGGGTTCGATCCACGAGATCCCAGACTTGAACATCAAACTTTCCTCGGCCTCTCTCTATTGCACAAGCTAGCAATAGCCCGTCAGTGGAAAGCGCTATTTGGTCGATGGCGCGTGGATCACTGAAAGCCTTGAACCCAACAACAGCTCGTTTTCTTGAAAGGTCCAGAACTTTGATGCTTGCCTTTCCATCCCACAAGGCGGCGGCACTTCGGTCGAGGTTGAACCTGACGTCTTTGACGGGTTCGAATACATCAGGTAGAGTGCTCCCAAGCGACCGTGGATCTAAGTAGTTGACTCGATAAAGCCCTTCCTCTCGATCACGTCCGTAGAAGCTCAAGGCCAACTTCCCATCACCGCTCATTTCCAAACGGCAAATTGGCGTGACGTAGAAATCATCGGAAGCAATCTGCGTAATATTTGCGATGCCTTGGTCCGAATTCCATATAATTGTGTTAGGCCTTGTGTTATCCTCCCCCGATTCTAAGTCCTCAGATTCCCGATCTCTATACCGAACTACTATCAGATTCTCGCTCTCTGGCACGAACATCGCATCTTCAATTCGGAATCCGCTGTGCTCTTTCCCGTTGTTGTTTTCGCTCAGCACTTTCCTAATATCCCAAAGGCGAATTTTGCTCATCCAAGGACCAGAAGCCAGCTGTGTTCCATCTGATGTCAAGGCAAGGGCACACAACGACTCAGAATTACCGGTGAAAAAACGGGTTTCAAGTGCGTCTCTGTGTTCATTAGCCGGGCGATAAAAGATGAGCTCCCCATTGCCGGCTCCGAAGACAAAGACATCTTCGCCCATTTCTGATAAATGGCAAGATAGACAGTCGAACTCGTACTGAGAGCCGCGAATCGCACTGACAGAGCCCTCAAAAATGCGGGATGGGCCTTGTTCTCCCAAACGCCACGTCGAAATCTCACCAACCGTATTCACAACGGTGACTCGCAACGAAGTGCCACAGCCGGTTAGAAAGAGTCTTGGGAAGTATTTCATAACCTCCGGCCTGCAACCAACCGCATAGAGCATCTTTCCACTCTCCACATCCCATACGTGGACTGCGTTCGCTCTAGTTGATCCTACATCTTCACGCTCCGAAGTCACCAAGATTCTCCCATCGTACGATAGTTGAGCCCAATCCACCGAAGTGGAGAATCTCATCTCTCGAACTACTTCGCGAGTTGTCATACTCCAGACGAGTATATCCGTAACTTTAACGTCATTAAGAGCAGACAACAGTATTCTACCGTCGCCCGAAAAAGAGAGTATGCACCCTGGCAAACCCCACTCGTGGTCTTTCCATGCTGTCGTCAATTCTCCAGCTGGTTCATTTGTCTCAATATCGAGTAAAGATATGACATCTAGTTTCGATAATTCTGCAAACACAGCAAGTTTGCCATCAGGCGAGATTGAAGATGCTAGAAACCGTTTCGATTCCACGCTGATCTTCATGATGCCGGATGAAGTGTCCCATATCTTAAAATTATAACGGTCGCCCGAGAGAAGTAATGTGCCATCTGCAGAATAGACCAGATGGCTGACGATGTCATCGTGCCCAGGTTCGAGAACGTATGATAAAGGAGTGGAGGTGGTCTGGACCGACGTCTCGGTAGTCAGTCGAGTTGGTGTTGGCTTCTCCAACCAAGGTGGGATTAGCTGTTTGAATTGGGTAGATATGACGTTGTTGTATGGGTGGAACAACATTCCGGAGCAGTATATCTGGAGAGGGGCGTGCTCCACTATGCGATTTTCTCGAACGAAATATAGAGCATCTTGGACGAAGCTGAAGAGCTCTGGGCTCTGTGTAGCCTTTGGAAATTGAAGAGTTAGTGTCTTTCAGTAAACTTTAGTGGTGGGCTGTGAATGAACTAACATCTAGCATGTCGTGGGCCAAAAGTCGCCGGAGAGCAAGGACGGGCACGTCAATTCTTTTGATCAGGCCCAGCACCTCAAACCAGAATAAGAAGCATTGGCGAAGAAAATCGTGCACCGCTCCGTCATCGTCCAAAAGTGCTGCTCGTTCGTTGGAATTCGAGTTGGTGAGGTGATCGACCCAGTAAGTGCAAGAGTACCGCAGGCTTCCGCAAATCTTTTTCTCCACTACCCCGGGGGCAATGTCTGAGACATAAGTTCCAGGTGCCTCAAGATCGCACATGTCTAGGTGAAGCAACTTGCGCATTCGCGGGAGGCAACCAACTCGGACAAGGTTCAGGTGAGCTGATTCTGTGTTAACAGCTACCTCCGACGGACAGTGTTTCGCGCTTAGTATATACTCGCGGAATGTAGGATGGACGAAGTTGAGTGGGATTGGCTCATTGTCGGTTGGGAGGTTAACGACAGATCCAAACGGACTGAGCTGCCGTATCAAGTCCTTTTCGGTGACTGCAAGGAGATCAGCAAGAACCGCAACAGTGACTGGCTCGTAGAGTATTGCTATTGTTCCGAGGATTCTCTTGGTTCGATCTGCGGCTTTTTGTCTTTCCGTGCCTCTCTTTGAGGTGTAGTAAGATAGAAGCACGTTATTGTAAACTTGATGGACAAGGTGGTGCTCAGGGGTACTTTCTTCCAACTCCTGGTCCTGGTGTAAGATATCACTCCACCGCAGAGCAAGATCTGAATCTTCCTCATATGGTCGGTCGAAGAATTTGCAGGCAACTGACGCGTAGATGAACAAGCCTTCTGTCCTTTGCCTGAGCTGCAAGAAGTTTTCCTCGCTTGCCCATCCTTCTGGGAATCCGTGCCTCGTCGCGATGTCGAGCAAAGATTGCGTCATGAATCTGGTGATGTCGTCATCCGCGACGTAAGCCTGAATGGGGGCATCGAGGAAGAATTTGCCCCTTGTTGGTGGTTTGAGTTGAACTTTATCCAGCCGTGCTTGTTGGTGAACAGCATCACCCATCTCCTGCCACACCTTTAGGTTGTCCACGAACGTGCCCGATCTGCTGGTAACCAGCACTCGCAAGCGAATCTGGCAGAGATTTTCCAGATTTCTTAACAAGACAAGAATCTGCTCGGCATCTCTTTCGTAGCATTCATCAAGCGCGTCGATAACCAAAAACAGCTGGAGGCGGTGGCTCAAGTCTTCGGCCAAAGATTGGATGGGCTTGAGGATGAGATGATTGAGCTGCTTTCCATTCTCTGCATTCGGGAGGTTGGAGTTGTTTATGATGGCTTGAGCGATATGAGGTCTGAGTTCGGGGACACGGTGCCCGAGGCACCAGGCGATGGTGCAAAAGAACTTGTTGGCGCAATTCCTGTTCTGATCCGCACGCGAAAAGAAGAAGCTTGCCCCCAGGCCGGTTCCAAGTTCAGCCTGGTCAAGGAATTCGGCAGCGGTGAGAGCGATAGTCGATTTTCCTGTTCCGGGCAGTCCCCGAAGCCAGTACAGGTGCTTCCCGTTGGGGTCTTGGACCCATGTTTTGATGGCATCTAATGCGCCCGTGTGTGTCCCTTCAAGGCACTTCCCAGCAGCTGCCACGGCTCTGGAGCTGAAAAGAGCACCTCCAGCAATCGAGAGCTTGTCCAAATGCTCAAGATCTTTGTCTGCGGCATCATCCTGAACAACTGCTTTGATGTTGCAGCACATCTCGTAAATGCCCCCAACATCGGTATTTGCAAGCTGGATTGCCTGCCGCTCCACATTCTGCGCTGCCTTTTCGGCATCCTTCAGCAGCGAACTCCAATCATCCAGCAACAGGGCGTCTCGAGCAACGTGAACAAACGCGCTGCGGCTGAAGTGAAGAACAATCCGGACCTGGTATCGGAATGCTTGAGCGTAAAGCAGGATCAGATTCTCTTGAATATCTTCCATGACTTTTGCCCTGGCCATTGATTTGCACGCGTCCTTGGAACGCAGGTTGTCCTCGATAAGTTGACCAGTAATAAGCAGGCGAACCACTTGCTCGAATCCTTCGACCGCACCTTTGGGTTGCCTGAATACATTGAGGAGCATCTAGGACGGAAAGATTAGGAGCTAGAAACGAGTTAAAATATCGAACGGTGAGAGACATACCGGAAAGACGGCCATGATACCGCCCCATGCAAGTGCAGCACTGGGCTCGGCCGCCATAATGGAAGTCACAACGGCTTTGTGACTGTCGATAAATGTGAGGCATCTCTCCAGAGCATCTCTGACGACAATTTGCTTGTCGCCGATAGCAACCTTGAGCTTTTGCTTGCACATGCCGTCAAGCTTCTCCTTTGCCCAACTCTGGACTCGCTCCAAGCTTTTACCCTCTTCATCACAGTTGAGCGGGCCCCCTTCAGTGTCGTCTGTTTCTAATTGGGGAAGTGATTGAGTTGTCAGCTCAGCTAGGTATCTTTCATTAGGAGCAAGGCAGTACAGGTATCCCCGTTATGAGAACAACATACCAGTCACCGTCTCTGGCGCCTTTCCTATTTCTTTCCTAACAAAGTCGTTGTACTTGCCAAGGTACGAAGAAAAATCGACATCTTCTTCCACGCTCCTGTATGCCCTTGCCCACAGACTTTCTTGCTTGGCATCCTGCGCCGGGAGCTTGGCTGCGTTGTTAGCACCCTCTTCCTGATCTTTGAGCTCAACCTCGCCCTTGTTGAATGTAATGCCAACATCGTCTCCCTTCACCTGAACTCCAGCTGGGATTCGACTAAGATCAGAATTGTTTTCGTTGTCGACATGGGATTCCCAGGCATGACCTGTGGTTGCATCATTGAGGGCATTGCTGGCTCCCAAATCAGGTGTACCTGATTTTGAGGCACTACCAGTGCTGTCAGACCGATAGAAAATCCCCTTGACCTTGGCTTTGCCCTTCTTGCGGAGCTTTGTGAATCGCTCCATGGCGTTGGGATAACAGCAAGATTGAAAAAGAGAAATGCTGCGGAGAGGAAACGTGCCGGTTCTTAATCCAAGAGGTTAATTTTATGAGGTTGAACTCTGCAAGAATTGAATTGTCTCAGGCCCCAAACACAAATCAGCCCAACCCCCTCATTTCAAGCCAAAATTACTCTCAGCATCTCGAGAAATGCTGTGATAGGCCGACAGAAACCAGGGACTTTGATTTGACACTCACTGAACTTGTGGTACGACAGCCAATCACAGGGGCGCTTTTTTTTTGGGGGGGGGGGGGTGAATAGCATGCTTTATTGCCCCAAGTTCGGGGCAAGATGGGCTGCAAGCAGGGTATTATATCATCAATAACGACATTGGTTTGATGTACTGGGTAATTACATCGGGGCGAATCTATTACTTCTACTAACCAACAAGAGAGATACAATTCGGTAAAGAAGATCAGTGAACGGGTTTATGAAGAACTAGGATGAACTTGAAAAGATAGAAGGACAGGGGCAGAATTAGCACAGTGGGCGAGAGCTCGGAATACAGTGTTTATAGATGAATGCTCGAATATATAGAAAGCACCAGAGAGTGACATTTTCAGGTAGTAATCACCTAAGATCTTATGGGGCCACCATTGATTGCAAACGCATGTGATGCCTAAACTCCATCTCGATATTCCCATGCTTAATGTAGCCCGTACATCATCTGTACCAGATATGTTAAAACCTCCAAGTACCTAGGCACTCTACGCCATGCCATTAAGCCTCACCCCTACGAGTCTTGCACCACTTGCAGTTTGCCGAGGCTCTTTCTGACGGAGGCACGACGCCGTCGATAGGCAACTTTGCTTCAATTCGAGTGATGCCCTTGCCACAAGATCCAAATCCTGTCTTGTACATGGCCAGCGCACAGGCGGTGCTTTTTTGCGTTGACGTCGTAATCTTGCACGAAGCGCATCTTTTTCTTTCTTGTTGATCTGATACGGTAGGTAAAGATTAGCGCAGGTGGCTGTGATAAAATCATCAAGCGAAGTAGGTAGTCAACTGTTTACCTTGAACAGTGGTTCTGGATGTAAACTGAAATTGACTGACGATTTTAAGTGCTGTGAGGAGAACGATATGCTAGCTATCCCGCAGACTGGGGTCCGTAAACAAAGGTATAAATAGATACCATGAACATGGATAAATACCTATCAGTCGTCTACAAACTCATGTACAGCTAGGCAAGCGGTTGTCAAATTTCACATGATGGACATTTCTCGTTATCATGACAGTTCCGGAGTTGCACAGATATTAAGTGGCAATATATGAGTGACACTTTATACCTTCTTTGTGATCATCCCAATGTGTAAGTCACTGTCGACCGTTAATGAAATCCGAACTTTGTTTATTTGAAAAATGGGGATCTATGAAGGACGTTTTTTAAATATGGGGATCCTTGCCAAAAATACTTCAGGTGAGGGATACGTGATCATCATCACCGAACTTGGCATTTGAGGAACTCCTCGTCTCGTCCCCGCCATGTTAACCAGCTGCTATTGTTACCTTGTTGTCACAGATGCATAGGTACATTTCTCAATTAAGGTACCAAAACTCCCTATATAAACAGACTATAGGGCCGCGGCATAAGCCTGGAATATTGAAGGGGTCATCAAAGGCATTGCAACTGCCATAAGCCTTCATGAGGTGCGTACATGTTCAGCGGTTCTTGTTGAAAGAGAACTGAACTTGGTTTTGACCATGGTATCTTCTCCTTTTTTTCATGTCTATTTTTCTAAACCAATATAAAATTCACCTACCACCCTAAGCATCTCACAACCTTCCAGCCCTCCTCCACGGCCCACCGCCTCCTCCTCCCCTCCACCCCTTCAACACCCTCGGATATACCCAACCCCCGCTCCCCTCTCCGTCAGTATTATTCCCACCCTCTGCCATAAGATCAATCAAGTACCCCCTAACCTGCACCGGCATTCCCATCCTCCCCGCGTCTTCAATCCACTTGTCAAACTCCACCGACGCGAACCTCCCTCCTTGCCCTCCCTCTTTACTCTCCAGGTAGCTCCCCAAATGCTCCAACCTCACCCAGTCCTTCTCCTCGCCGCAGTGATTCCTAAACTGTACCTGCATCTGCACCGGCTCAACAACATCAGACATGATATCCCCCGCTACCTCGTCGATCCCTACAAACTGCAGCCACCTGTTATTATTCGCGGCGCCGGGCGGGAACCTGGGCACCGACCGGAGCTTCTGCGCGTACAGGAGGATGTTGTGCATGACGTCCAACTCGGGCGCGTCGTGCCCCGTGATGTAGCTGGGGCGGTGGATAGTGACGGGCAACCCCGCCGCGGCGTTTGCGTTTTCGAGAAACTTTTCCGAGGCGTATTTGGAGGCCACGTACCCCGTGACGCCGTCTTTTTGTTCCAGTGATAGTCCTTGGGACGGTACTATGACGAGGGGTTCCTCGTAGAGGTCCGAGGAGGTGCTGCTGCCTCGCCCTCTGAGGAGCTGAGAAACGCCGGCGGTCGAGATGAAGTGGAAATGGGGCAGGATCGCCGGGGAGGAAGAGGAGGTCGCGGCGCCGGAGGCGTGGCCGGTGAAGTGCTTGATGGCGAGATCAGCGAGGATCTTGGTGGAAACGAGGTTGGCGGCGCGGAGGGTGCGGTAACCCCTGAGGAAGGAGACGTCGGCGCCGTTGTGGATGATTGAGAGGTTCGGGGAGGAAAAGATTTGTTTGACCGTTTCGGGCGAGAGGCCGAAGGGAGCGGGGTTGCTGGCGCGGAGGTCCCCTGGGTGGATGGTGATCTTGGGGGAGTCGAGGAGGTGAGCGGGCATTTTGGCTGCGTTGCGGACTGCGAGGCAGTGGATTCGGGCGATCCTGCTATCCGAGGCGAGTCTTTCGAGCAGGTGTCTTCCGAGAAAGCCCGTAGAACCCGTCAGGACGACCGTGATTGGATGGCTAATGGTGTCACTATCTGAGGGTGTGAGAGGATGAGATGATGTTCTTGCTTTTTCTACGGCTGCGAGGAAGTCCGCGGAAACTGGTCCTCTGAAGGCTACTTCGTCCTGCCAGTCGATAGTAGTACTACCAGCAGTTGCCGCTGGAGAACTTTCAAGTTTTGCCTGTGAGCTAGCCGAGACGGTAGCCTCCAAGAGGGCTGACATTTTCCTCAAAGTGCTCGCCTCAAACATGCTCGCCAACGGCAGCAAAAGGCCGAATTCCTTGTTGACCTCTCGTTGGATGCTGATCAAGAGCAGGGAGTTTCCACCTATGAGGAAGAAATCCGAATCGGGCCCGATGGTGTTGGGATCGCCTGGAATGATGTCCCCGAGAACCGAGAGCCATATCTTCTTCATTCGGGCTTGAGTTTCGTTGTTTGTCTTGGTGGTGTTGGTGGATATGGATGTGGATGTGGATGTGGATGAGGATGTAGCAACACCGGCACCCACAGTCGCAGTCATCTTGCCGAGCGTGCTCCCCTCGAATAGAGACGGCAGGGAAATATCTCGGCCCGTACGCTCCTTGATCTTGTTCTTTACATGGATCAGGAGCAATGAATTCCCACCCACGAGGAAAAAGTCAGAGTTTTGGTCGAGCCTTTGGGACGGGCTAACGATATCGACTAGAACCTCTCTCCATATCGCCTCCATCTCGCCAAGCGACGTATTCTCGGTGCGCGTTCTCTCCTGTGTTTTTAGCGGCATCTTGGAAAGCAGCTTTCTGTCAACCTTCCCATGATGACTGAGTGGCATAAAAGGCAGCGGTATAATGACAGAGGGCCTCATGTACTGGGGAAGTCCTGCCAGTGACTGCGAATCGGCAAGTTCCCGGAGACTACTGTCCGGGTCAAGTATACCCGGCTTCAGCACCACATGTGCAACCAGAATAGCGGACGAGCCGTCATCCTTTTTCTTGCCATCACGCTGCCGGACGTGGCATACGGCCTCCAAGATGTCTCCTCTACCAGAAGCTACAAGTGCTGCCTCGACCTCTCGCAGCTCAAACCGCTGACCGCGAAGCTTGACCTGGGTGTCACCGTTGATTCGGCCCAACGCAATAAACGTGCCGTCTTGTAGCATGTATCCGCGGTCACCGCTGAGATGAGCGCGCGCCCACCCATTAGCCAGCGCTCGAGGGGTGGCGAGAGAATCTTTGGGAAAACGAGATGCTGTCAATTCTGGTTGCCCAATGTAGCCCGAAGCAACTCCGGCCCCTCCAATGACTATCTGTCCCGGGACGCCGGCGGGTAAGGGGTGGTTGTCTTTGTCCATGATGTAGACGCTGTAATTCGGCTGGACCTTGCCGATGGGTATCACTGCCGAGAGGTCCAAGTTGGGATCCCGATACGGCACCTCGTAAACATGTGGAATGATGGTCTCGGCTGGTCCGTAGGCGTTGAGGAACCGCAGGTCCGGTTTGTTGACATGGCGGAGTATTTCCATTAAGTTGGGTCCGATCGCCTCGCCGGCCGAGATGTGGAACTCCCAGGACGACTGGCGCAGCTGATGATGGTCGACTCCATGCTGAAGCCAAGACATGGCCTCGGACGGAACAGCAAGCGTGAGCGTGACCCCTTCCGAAGCTATCAGCGAGGTCAGTGCTGCTGGATCTCTCCGCGAATCCTTGCCGGCTACCACTACAGAACCACCTGTGGCCAGTCCGACCAAAGCCTGCCACCACGAAACATCGAAGCTCAGAGCTATCTGCTGCAGAACTGTCTGTGGTCTCATGGGGAATGTGTGGAGGAACCCGTTTATTGTGTTGGTAATCATGCGATGGGGAAGAGAGATCCCTTTGGGTGCGCCGGTCGAGCCGGAAGTGTAAAGAACTATCGCCTCGTCTTCCGGTGTGGCCTTGTAAAAGTTCGAGAAGTTGGCGCTGTTTTTTGAATTCATAACATCCCCAATGTTGACGACGATGGTAGCTCTTTGGTCACCGAATATCTCGCTGCAAAGGGTCCGTGTTGCATCATGAACCAAAACGGCGCCAAGTCCTGCATCGTGGACAATAGACTCAAGACGACCAGGACCCTGGGTGACTTCCAGGGGCACATAGCTCCCACCAAATCTCCAAATTCCCAGCATGGAGCAGATCCAATCAGCAGTTGGTTCTTGGAGGACGCCAATTCTGCATTTTGGGGCCAGGCCGCTGCTGCTCAGTGCATGGGCAATATGAATGGATTTGGTCATCATGTCGGCGTAGGAGAGCACGCTACCTCGGTTGGTGGTATCCCTGAGCGCAATTTGGCCGGAATTCTTGGATGCTATACCATCAAGTTGCCCAATCAAGCAACCAAAGTCCATGTCGAGACTTGGACCCTGCCCGAGCTTGTTGGCCTGCTGCACAGCTTCCTGGTCAAACATGTTTGGAGCACGGCCGGGAAGATGGATGTCGTTCACAAATGCTTCCGTCATGTTAATGAAGCATTCGAGCAGTATCCGAGCCTCTTGCTCCGTGTACAGCTCTTCCTGCACCATGATACTAATCCAGGGGTTTCCTGTCGGCGGGTCGATGACAGCCAGCATAATGTCGTAGATGGTCTGGCCAATCTCGTATTCCTTGTTGTGCATAATACCGTCAACGCCGAAGGCTCTGTCTTCGATAACGGGAATGTAGTTGATGAATGCTTGGAACAGGGGGCTGTGGGAAGGGTGCCGGACCGCCCCAACCTCGTCTAGGACGACGTCAAACGGGACAGCTGAGTGCTTCAGCCCGGCTAAGACCTTGGCTTTAGTATCTTGAAGGAGCTGGGAGAAAGACTTGTTGAGATCGCCGCGCAGGCGGAGGGCGAAGGGGTTCAGGAATATTCCAATGCTGTCAGTACAGCCAGGGTCGTTCTGGCGGTTCGCGCTGGCCACGCCGATGCAAATGTCATCCGACTCGGCCAGGCGGCCAAGGAGAATTCGAAAGACGGTGAGGTAAAAGGCAAATGGGGACTGAATGACTCCCTGCTTTTTCAACTCTACGATTTTGGCCGTAGTCTGTGTATTCAGCCTCACCGATGCACTCACGTGCCTGTACGTTGTTCGCGTTGTTGGTCGGGACGACCTAAGCGCGGTATTCGGCGACAGAGGAAGTATTGGCAAGAGATCCGGGAGCTGTTGGAACTCCTTTTTCCAGAAGGCAACGTCTTTTGCGTACTGTCCGGTACGTACCCTCTCTCGTTGGCGAAGTGCAAATTCATTTTGCTGGAAGGGCGGAGGCAGCTTTTGACCCCCGTAGGCAAGCCTGAGGTGGTCTGTTATGGCAATCACGCTCATGCCGTCAATGTTGATGTGGTGATATCCGACAATCAGGTGATGACGAGTTGGTGACTCTGACAGCAGCAACAGTCGAAGGGTTTTGCCCTGGGTAATGTCGTACACGCTCCGGTTCATGGCGTCAATCTCGGTGCGAACTTGATCGGGCGATGTGATCTTCTTGACCTCCAAGTGCAATGGAGATTCGTACAAGACGGCCTGTACGGGCTGGTTGGATGTTGGGTCGGTGAAGAATGCCGTCCGCAGACCTTCGTGTTGTTTGGCCATGTCGCGCACGTTCTGCTTGAGGGCTTCGACGTTGAGATTGTGTTTGGTCGTAATCAAGAAGGATATGGTCCCATTCAAGAAGGTTGGATCCCCGACGAGCTGCGACATGAACCAGAACCCAGACTGGCCGAATGACATGGGCAGAGTCTTGATGATTTTTCCGCTTGAGGAGCTCGCCTCGATCTTCTCGGTAGAGTGACGGTCTGGGGTTGAACTTTTCGAACTTGTTGAACTTGTCAAACGCAGACAGCCCAGAGCATTCAGCTGCATGCTGTTGTTTACGCCATCCTTTCTCGTCCGGATCCGAAAGCTGACAAAATCCGTCCTGTCTCCACGTCTCTCGTGGCTACCCGTGCACTGCAGTTCCAGCATGATGCAAATTCGGTCTTCTTTTGCGCTGAGTCGCATGTCGTTTTGGACAAAAAAGTCTTCGAGCTTGAATTCTCGCAGGACTCTCGGCGCACAAAATTTGAGCGATGCCTCGGATGCCATCTTGACATATCCAGCAGCGGGACAGACACCCGGCAGAGGGACATGGTCCTGATCGACGAGGGAGACCAGGTCCGAGACCGAAATGGTATTTCGCCAAGTGATGCCCAACCCGAGGGGATCATTTGTCGAGATTCCAAGCAGCGGATGCATGTTGGGTATAGTCAAGGTAAAATGAATAAATTTTAGTTGTTAAGCACCGAAGCGCCAGAGAACAGACCCGTAGCGGTTACATGGCAGTATATATATGCCATTTGAACCAAATGATATGATAGTACTGGTCATGTATGTATCACCAAGCAGAAATACGAGCTGAGTAAGTGCCCGCGCTACTAGCAGGGGAAGGGGGCTTCAAGTCAGCATTTAATGAAGCAAAAACAGAAAAGCTTCCGCTGATTTCTGTCACTAGCAATGGCACAGACTAATCCAAACCCTCCTAGGCTGCTAGGATGCTGACAAACCGGCTGACATCACTCTAGGCATCGCAAGCCGCTCTTGGATGTGGTGATTACTAGGTGTTCTTTACCTACCTTGCTTTTGAAATGGTGTTTTCCGCGGCCCCGGAAATGGTGGCAAAGCTCACCTGTTGTGTTCAAGCTTATGTACCCAACCTGGCTCATGGATCTCGATTTCAAACCCACTCTCGCAACAAATGACTCCAAGACAACTGCCCTTCTCCTAACGGGAATTCACTACAAAAGTCCACATCGTCCATCAAACCAGCACATACGACCACACCTGCAAGAGAACTCGGGATCCCGTCCGCTCTCCCATAGATAAGCTTGCAAGGGCCAGACCAGTACTCAGGTGGGTGACCACTGGGGAATCCCTGGTGTTGTATGTTTTTTTATATTTTTTCTATCCCGAGTTGGTTATTTCAAATTTTAATGCTGTAAGCCGTGTATTGTATATCTATGACCATTCCTCGCTCCTAGACGCCAAGGTAAAAGCAAAAAGCCGTGCCGCAAATGCCAAGACTTTACCCTTGAACCCCTGAACGGTTCCTCACGGTAGCTACCTATTCCTGTCGAAGGACCTGTGACAAGCTTGTACCAGAAATGAATGCGAAACTGAGACAGCGAAGGAGTGGTGTCACTGCGACGGCGTGCAGATGGCGAGTAAGATCAGCTTTGGCGGAGTACAGGCTACTCATTGGGCTATCTCCATCCAATGACGATGCTTTGAGCAGGACTTCGACGGGCGCCACGCTGCTGATGTATCCTCTGAAGATGTTTCGGCACAAAGGAAGTCTGGACTTTGGGCAACACTCCCCAGCGCAGGGCAATTTGTGAAGATTGAGATGACGGATATCTACTTGTCAGCTACTCTCGAAAAATCAAGACTCGTGGACGCCAACATCAATGCGATACCCCTTAAACGCTCTCGTTGGTACCTTTCTCTCAAACAAAATATCCAACTCCTCGTATGTCCTCCCTTTGGTTTCTGGCACTCGGAAATATGCCCAGCAGAAGCACAGTGCGGCCAGTCCCCCAAAAAAGAAACCAAGTTTGCCTTGCATGTTTGCCTCGTCTGGGTTGATCATGTACGGAATGGCAACCGTCATGATGCAGCCAATTGCACCTTGGGCTGCGGTTGCAAGTGCAATACTCTTTGATCTTACTCTGGTGGCGCTTGCTTCGGAGATGATGACAAAGCAGACCGGGCCGATCGAGATGTCGTAGAAAAAGTTCCACACCAGCATCAGCGAAGACTGGGCCCAGGTGACGCCGGTTGGCCGACCAGGAATGCAGTCGAGGATGCCAATGACAAGCTGCAGGACGACCAGGAAGGCGAGACCGGTATTGTAGATGGAGCGGCGGCCGTATCGGACGATCAACGGCCAGGAGACCACAGTGCCAAGGAAGCCAACAGCTGCATGACAGGTTAGCTTTGTATTTTAGGGAAGAAAGTATCACGACGTAAATCAGAGTTGCGAAATTCGAGCTTCAGAATGACATCGGGGTAGTTCATCATTGGGTGGTCGAGGGAGGAAGGTGCGGAACAAGGCATGAATGACTCCACATCAGACAACTATAAACCCCCCCCCCCCCCCTTTCTTCTTCTCCTTCCCCTCTCTTCTCTTCTGCTCTCTTCGGCTTCTGCTCTCTTCTGCTTCTTCTCTCTTCGGCTTCTCTCCTGCAGGTCACTGGTGTGAAGAAGGAAAAAAACAAAATCATGACTCACCAAGAAACCCAATGCCCATAGAAAACGCATCCTCTGTCGGCAGGCCAGCCAGCTGGAAGAAATACGTCCCGTAATTGATCAAGTAGATGCCACTCAGAACCTGCGTGCAGTAAACTCCAACCGAGATCTCGGTTCTCCGCAGATTCACGCCCTTGAAACAATCCCAATACGTGCTTCCCATCTCCAGCTCCTGCTCCAGCCGGTCCGTCTCGACAATAACAGCCAGGGTCTGCGGAACATTCACCTTTTCCGAGGATAGCTTCCTCAGCACCGCCTCGGCATCTGCATACCGCCCCTTCCGAACCAGCCACCACGGGCTTTCCGGCAGCCACAGGATCCCAGGCAAAATGACCAAACACCAAAACCACTGCAACGCAAACGGGATAGAGTACGCCCAGTGATCGCTCAATTTACTCGTACCAGCGCACACTCCGTTGGCCAACAGTTGCCCCATCACGAAGCACAAGTTGACATAACTCGTCAGCACGCCCCGAATCGCCATCGGACACACCTCCGACGAGTAGGCAGGGGCAATGACGGCGTAGCAACCCAGGACCAGTCCGCCCAACAGCTCGCCAACTAGCAAGACCTCTAGCGATCTTGCAAAGAACTGGATAAAAATCAGCGCAGTCGTCAAGGCAACACAAACACCAAAAGTCCATTTCCTCCCGTACAGCTCCATGGGGTAGCCCGCAACGAGGGCCCCAATCACTTGGCCGACGGGGTTTCCCATTGACAAACCCGTCTGCCAGGGCGCGCTGATGATGTACTGCAGTTCTCATGTCAGTCATTAGGTACCTTGCCAACTCCAGCTCTCCGGGAACGCAAAAACATACATCCCCATCGAATAGATACCCAAAGTCCTTCTGGAACTGGGGCGTCGCGTAAAGATTTCCGAGCAATTGAGGGTCAAAAGCCAGCATGATCACACCGAGCGACACAAAAGCCGACCACCCGATCGCGGCGGGGTAGAGCTTGCATGCTTGGAGAAAGGTGAGGTTGTGCTCGTGCTGGATTGCTTCATCCAGCGCGATGCTATCTGTGGGCTTGGTGGTTCCCGCATCGTCGGTGATGACCACTTCCTGCGCTGCCGCCGCTGGCTTGGTTCCAGGAGATCCCATTTCCGACACTTTTGTTGGCTGAACGAATCGCGCGTGTTAAACGCTGTTATTATCTCCCGTGGCGAGAGCAGAGATGTCTCAGAAGACATACTGGCACGCGGTCAAGGTGGCATTATCACTTTAATTATTTTGGTGGCCGGTATGTAACCCCACGTCGAAGATGCCATCCATCAGCCGGCCTGCTTATTCTCCTCAGTGACGACGTGACGACGGCTGTAACCACGAGAAGTCCAATCAGCAGCAATTTTGGGGGAACACGAACCCGTCTACGTTCGGATTCAACCCTAACCTATCAACGCATCGCAATGTTTCTAGCCGGCGATAAGGGAGGTAACGTTGTCCGGCAGGAAGAAAACGACGCGCACGTAACCAAAAACCCCCACAAGAGCACTAGCGCAGCTGCAAAGCGGGAAATAATACATATAGTTAGGAACAATTTATCCCCAGAGCCCCTGCATTGAGCTGTCCATATAGATGGTGATTGCATCCGTAAGCCTTGTTACTTATAACATGTGTTCCAGCCATAGTGGTGGGGATGAGTCGGCTCAATTGTCTGTGAGTATCTGGCTCGTCGCTCCGTCTGTCCAGTAGTACTCCTGGCCTACGGAAAGGAATAAGTTGATGTGTGTGACAACTCCCATTGCTTCCCTAACATCGTGGTTGTTATTCACGACATCGAGGTTGTGATCAAGCAAAGCCCTGCAAGTCGCGCCGCCAATAAACTTCTTGACCAATGCACCTAGATGATGGCACGCATGCGAGTGCTGATGGATTGCTTAAGCAGTGGCATTTTGAGTTAATTAGTGCCAGGTTTTGAATACTCGGTTGATTGACGCAGATGGCATCTGCATCAAGAAACCCATGCCTCCTTGGGTCTTCGATACTTGCAGCATGGCTGCAAAGTTTTTTCAGCTTGTAGCAGGATATCCCAAGCAGAAAGGTTAATATCTAAAAAGCCTCTCATAGTGATGTAAATCTTTAAAAGTCGGCAAGTTGCTTGTATACGTTTGCTTTTTGTTTTTATGTGACAAGCTGAATTGCTTGTGGACGGAGGGGGCGAGGGGCAATCATCTTGCTATTTGTTATTAGCAAAGTAAAAACTGCAGTCAGCTGGTATGCTTTGTGTAAATCAGATGTATAAGTTGCTTGCCAACTATGCCTCTGTAAAAATGTTATATAAATAAAGTTAAAGCCTTTCTTTAAGAAGTTGCTTGGTTTAAAATCTGCGGGCTACCTATCGAATCAAAAGTTTAATATATTCACCGAGTATCGTAAAATCAAGGAAGGAGCAAAAACATTTTGCAAAGGAAGGTGCGACCCAGCGACCGACTCGGGTCTCTTTTTTGGGAGCTAATATTAATAATATCCGGTATAGTGTAACGGTCAACATATCGCGTTTTCACCGCGAAGCTCGGGGTTCGATTCCCCGTACCGGAGATTTAACTTTTGTCAGATTTTATTATATTGATTATTTTGATATTTTACCAAATTTTTAATTTTTTTTTTTTTTTTAAAAAAAAAAAAACATATCCTTTATTATTGAAATTTTCTTTCAATTATTAATTTTTAATTATTTTTATTTAATTCTATTTTTTACAGCTTAACTATAATTTCTTATAATATATTTCACCAATTAATATTTTAATTCTTACAAATTTATGCTTTTAGCAAATGCACATTTCAAGCCTGCATAGACCTTCTCAAGTGCACACCTTCCAACACAGCTCAATTACTCCTTGCGGTGGCAAGTGCCGACCTGCAATTTCTTTCCAGACTTTCCGCAGCAAGTCGGGTTCGCCGGTCGCGCCCGCCTCCCTAGCCCGGACACCACACTTTCAATCTGGGGGCCAGTCGCCCCCCGGAGATTTGAGGCCTCTTGCTCGCTCAGCTCGGATGATCAAACAATCTCCCTTTTTTTTTTTTTTTTGGGAAATTACAGAGTAAATTTTAAGCGAGGAAATTCCTTCCGTATTGCATGGTCCATGCGATGTGAACCTGCGCCATAATAAGATACACAGTAGACGTTATAATAATAAGCGATCGCTTTCTTGCCATATCCGGCAGGTTGACAATTGACATCATCCACGGACGACTTTCAAACCCATTTATTACTCAAAATATTACAATCTCGAACCAAAATCCGCTCCTTAATACATTGGCACCGATTCTTCAATACTCCATCTACCTTCACATCAAACCGAGGGACAAAAACAATGTGCACCGAACAAAAAACAATCTGCCACACGCCGGGCTGCAAAATCGAGGTCTCGAGAAAGATAACGACGAAATGCGAGTCGTCGAAGCGAACACCACTCAAAGTCTGTCTCCAGGATCGCCGAGTCGTTACGGATGTCAAGTCGCCTACGGAAACGTGCGAGAGATGTACGGTGAAGAGGAGAGAGAGAAAGTAGCTGATGAATAGAACGGGCGCGTTGAAATGAGAGAGAAGCATTGAAATGGCGTTGTATTTTGTGGGCACAAACCTTTTGTTTTCATTTTACTCGATTTTTCGAAAGGGGCTTGGCTGGATGCGTTTGATTATTTTGGTCGTTTATTATTTCAATGTTTATCAACCGCACGCCATTACTCCCAAGTTGAAACCGCACATCATCATCATCATCATCATCATCATCGGAGGCCTCTTTTTGGGGGATTTTGGGGCCGGCAAAAAACGGCTCCGATGTATGATGTATAGTCCTCTTGAAAATTCCAATCATAATCTGCAACATATGGCACTAATAATTATAAGTGGCTCGGGACTGATCCACGATTTCTGTTCCTGCCAACGTTTGTCCTCTCGACCCTATGACTTTTTGTTTCTTTCGCGTGTTGCACAGTTCCAGCAAGGCGCAACAGCTTTCGCTCTCACTCTTGAATTTGGGCACAAAATCTGACCATTTTCCTGAGGGAATACTGATAAAAAGAAAATCAGCAACGGTGTCACGGTATAAAAACCTACCCATATCAAAATGCGGATCCATCTGTGGTTTTCAAGAGACCCAGATACGGGTACAGTCGTTCATGGGCGATGTTGAAGGCAATCATGGGCCAGAAGCCATTTACTATGGTGAAGGAAATATAGGTACTCTCGAGGTTTGTCGGATCAGTCATCCAGCCTGGGTTCAAGTTTGAGGTTGTGACAAAAAATAAGCATCAACTTACCAACAGTGGCACTTCTTCGAACTTGATTCTTGTTGGCTTTTAATAAAAAAAAAACCGACAAAAGGAAGAAGAACGGACGATTACACCGCACTTTGCAGGATGTTGGAACAATTACTTACGATGGATACTCCAAGCCCTGTGTCGTTGATCACCTCATCGGTTTGTTTCAGCCGAAGAACCAACTTGACTGGTATAATGAATTTTCCTGGTGAACACGATTGAGCGTCACCGAGCAACAAGTAGACCATAATGACGAAAATTACTATATTCAACAACCCGCACTGAACTTTGATATTATAGGCGCTACGTTCATATATATATGTTTTTTCTCAAAAAAAAGTAATGCATTTAGTAAGCCGCGGCATCAAATGTGACTGGGTTTGAAAGAAAAATGGATATGTACTTTATCATTCTCAAACCATCACATGCTACCACAATCTTCCTTGGATGGATAAAGTCAGTCAAAACCCATCCTTTCAGACACTTCCACCCAACTCGACACCTTCCCACTCCCGCTGATCAAAGACACGCATGGCCATCCAAGCCTCCAACAGGCCATACCTTCTGAAAGCATCTCTCAGCTCTTCAATAACATCATGGTCACTCGCGTCCTCTTCTTCCTCGGCAATATCACACGGTACTTGCAATCCCAGCCTCTGGGCAACACGCGCCCACTCGCTGTCCCCGACTGTTAGTGGGCCTGCAGAACTACCAGGTCCAAACTCCACCATCGCTGCATTCCAAAACTCAAACACGTTGACTGTTTCCTCCCCTACCTCGCATAACACATCACCATCAAAAGAAAATTCCTCACCGTAAAGCAACTCCAGAAACATGCGCAAACCTTGCTCAGATTTTGGAAACCTTGGTTTCGGGCCGTTAATTATGATCGCGTCAATGTCGTCTTCCACCGGCACAGAAAACTTGAGCCCGTGGCCCTTGAGTTGCTGTTCCAACTCGACCTGCATCAAAGGAAAAACAGGTTCACGGGCCTTCAGCGCCTGCTCTTCTTTCCTCGACGAGATCCTTTGCGCCAGCGTCCTCCGAAGCCGGTATTTGCTCCACGCTCGCTGTATTCTTTTGGCGCCCTGAATCCTCCTCAATCTTTCGGTTCTGCTTTCTCCCGAGATTGAAGCCGCAGGGGTGGATGACTTTGCTCGAGACCTCTGGGGTTGCGTTAGGGCGGGGCGACGGCTCGCTGGCGGGTGTGGAGCGGGGATTGAAGTTGAAGCAGGAGTACTTGACTGTGGAGCAGGAGTACGTGACTGCACAAGAGCTCGAGGTTGAGCCTTGGGCTCCCTGGGCGCGTCGAGAAACTCGTCGGGGTGCCGGGAGGATAAATACTTGATGTACCGATCTCGCCACGCTTGGAATGTGTGGTGCGGATGCTCTTCCTCGAATTCCTTGTATATCACGTTGCCCCTGACTTTTGCCCCTTGCCGCATCCGATCCTGGACGTACTCGAATAGCATTCGGTCATCTTCAGGAGTAAATGGCGTCCTAAGTCCTGGTGCTCGTGCCGGAGTCGATGAGGGTGCTCGTGCTCGTGCTGGTGCTGGTGCGGAGGCAGGTGCAGGTGTTGGGGTCGGCCGAGCATTCCCGCTTAAAACAGTTGGTGCTGATGGTGGAGGAAGCTGGATGGTTTCTGGGAGAAGGTCTTGGGGCCATAAACAAAGCGTCTTTACCCACCGAGATTGCCATGACTGCCATGTGTGGTTGGGATATCGCTCTGCGAGCTCCTGGTAGATTTTGTTGCCGCTGATGCTTGCACCGAGCCTTTGATGTTGGTGAACCCAGCTGACTAAGATCTGATCGTCGGCCGGGGTGAACCGGGTTCTCACGCCCTTTGTTGGCTTGGTAGATCCAACTGGACGAACGATAAGGCCCTTGGCGAGGCGGAATTCCTCAGCATCGACGAGCTCGCCCTCCGCAATGCATGCATCGATAAACTTGTACGAGAGAGCATTTGGAGGAGCAGTTTCGGGCCTTAACTCATCGCCGATTAATACATCGGCGAATTTCTCGAGCTGAACGAGCTTGGCACCGTTGTTCTGGGAGTAGGTCAGGAGGACAGGGCTCGACCGGATCCAAGAAGAAACCCATCACATACCTTGAGTTTATCAGCAAAAGTACTCCTGGAGGGAACCTTGAACGACAGCCAAAACTTTATGCCCCCAAAAATTGTGCCCTCGTAACGGTTATCAGTTTCTCCCTCGGCTGCCGCGGGTTCTGGCATGACGAAAGCAAAGGAGGAAAAAAAAAAGACCCTAACTCTTCACGTTTGCCCCAAAAACCCGAGTTGATGATGCTGGAGAGATAATTTCCAAATTCTTGCCAGTGCTGACAGAGTCAAAATACGTGATTGCATTACCGAGCACAACCAAGAAATCAAGAAACCTGGAGTGGGTCAACGGGACAGCTTGATAAAGGAAAGTGGATTTGGTCCCAACTTCACTTCCTTGTTGGCTTGTTTGGGCGAGTAACAAAAGAGTTTCGCGTCGCAGACGCGGCTTGCTGGCACGCAATCATGTGACGGACGGACTTATCTGGGACGATGACAGATTACATAAGCTGAAAATGATTCAGGGGTCCAAGGGCGGCATTGCAGCAGAACAGCGGGATGCTTTCCGGCGTCTAGGTCCATCAGCCTGGCCTCTCCTTGACGGGGCCCGTTGACCACTCACTTCACATAAACAAAAAAAAAAAAAAAAAAAAAAAAAACTTAAACCTTGCCGGAAGGACAGGAAGCTATTTCAACTCTCTTCTCACACATATCGGAAAACTCAAGAAATTTTTTTAGATTTTTTTTTTCCAATCCTTGGAGAGTGTAAACCCGGCGCCTAAAAATTACGCACCCGAGGTATTCCATCAGCTACGCCGCAGGGTACCTAAACCAACAAGGCCCGAAATATACAGTATTATCTGTAACGAAAAATAACAAAACAGCTTTACCAACAACACCAAAAGTAATCTCACACACATCATCATGTGCTGACCATTACCAATTTCTTGAAATCTCGAACCTTTCAACTCAAATAATGAGGTGTCCCGTCTCACCTGCGTTCACAAGATCATCATCCCCGTCACCGTGACCACCACCGTCAAAATGGGAACCATCGCAAACATCGCCCTCGTCATCCTGGGCATAACCTTTATGGTCTTTGTGACCTTCTTCGGGCGTCTACCGGCGCTCAGAAACACGCCCATCTCCTTCCTCCACCGCCTGATCTGGGTCCACATACCCAACGCCTTCACCACCCTCGACGGCCGCCTCACCAGCGGCCGGATGTCTTCCTCCCTCACCAGCTGCGGCGACTACCTGATGCACGACCGCCACCCAACCATCCTCATCTTCTTCCTGCTCCTCCTGTCGGTGGGCGAAGCCCTCTACCTCCCCACGGCCTGGCCCCAGTTCTCCCCTTTCACCAAGGTCGCCGGGGCGATCTCGATGATCCTCCCTTACATCTTCCTCTACCTCGCCGCCTTCACGGATCCGGGGTACATCACCCCGCAGAACCACGCCGCCGAGATGTCCCGCTACCCTTACGACTTTACTCTCTTCCACCCGGGCACCGAGTGCCACACCTGCCACCTGCTCAAGCCGGCCAGGTCCAAGCACTGCTCGGTCTGCAAGCGCTGCATCGCGAAGAACGACCACCACTGCATATTCATCAACAACTGCGTGGGCGCCAACAACCACCACTGGTTCATCCTGCTGCTCCTGTCGACGGGCATCCTGACGCTGTACGGCGGCGTCCTGGGGATGCACCTGATCACGACAAAGATGTACCTCTACTTCCCCCAGTTCAACCTGCTCCCCTGGAAGGCCAACCACGGCCGCGGCATGGGAATCACCGAGTGGCTCATCATCTGGTCCTGGGGCCTGCAGGACGCCGTGCTCATGGGCGCCGTCACCCTGCTCGCCCTGCTCACGAGCCCGCTGGTCTGGGGCCTGCTCGGCTACCACGTCTGGCTCGTCTACTGCGGCACCACCACCAACGAGTCGATGAAGTGGAGCGACTGGCAGCACGAGATGCGCGACGGCTTCGCCTTCAAGCGGAGGATGGTCAAGGACCGGCAGAAGGACCTGGGGGTCGAGCCCGGGTGGACCCGGTGGCCCGCCGAGACGGAGCAGGTCATTGTCAGGACCGAGAGCGGGCGGCCCCCGAGCGCGGATGATGAGAATGGCGGGGACATGCCCGGGGTGGGGGAGTGGGAAGCCGTCTGGGCGCTCAAGGACGTCGAGAACCTCTACGATATTGGCTTTTGGGATAATTTGCTCGACGTCTTCGTGCCGGGATACATGTTTAGGGATCCCAAAAAGGCCACTACAAGGGGGGGAGGGTTGAGGGTTAGAAAAAAGAGGAGGGCGAGAAAGATTTATTTGGCATAAAACTTGTGCAGTGGCATAGCATCGCATGGCATGACATGACATGACATGAAGTGACATGACCTCAAAATGCATAGCGAGTTGGAACTGATATTGTTTTTGTTTTTTTTGTTTCCGGTTGTTGTTATTGATTCCTCTCTATTTTTCTATGGGGTATCATTTTTACACTCCTATGAATTATAATACAGCAAAAAGAACCTATTTATTCCAACCTCTTCACAACCTCAAAAAGTCGCCTTTAATCTCTTCTGCCTTACCCCTGATTGCTTTGGTGTTGTCGCCCTCCTCAACCCCTCAAACGTGGTAATCTTCTCCGGCTCCTGCTGCACCACCGTCTTCTCTTCTACCGGCTTCGCAGGTGCCCAGACAATATCGTCAAAACTCACAATCTTTGGCGGTGCAGCCCCGGCGGGATTCGCCTCCAACCCAGGCACAACCGCCTCCCTCGTATCCTCCACCAGCCCGGCCATCTTGCAAATAGCCCACCTGGCTTCCTCGATGCCCAGTCCGCCATTTTTGGGATCCCCCGCGCCCGTAACGAAAATCTCATTTTCCCATCCATTCTCCCCTCCCTCGGTCCACGTCTCGCTGTGTCTTTCTATCCTCCTCAACTCGTTCCAGATGCTCAAGCAGACCTCCTGAATCCTCCCCTGAGCTCTTTCCCGATCCTTGCCTTCAATCAGCTTATCCACCTTGGTCAAGACAACAGCAGTCTTCAGCCCGGCCGCCCTCAAGCTCTTGAATACCGCCCTGTCGAGGTCCTTGATCCCCGCCACCGAGTCGATTAATACCACCGCGCCCTTGAGCATCACCCTCCTCTCCAGGTACTTTTGAATCTCCTTGCCCCAGGCTACCTCGGACCCCAGACCGTAGCCGGGCATGTCAACCATGACCAGCGCGTGAGCCCTGGGCGGATCTCTCAGCCGTGCTTCTTTTGCCTCTTGCCGCCTGTCAGCCCTGCTCTTGCCGCTTTGTGTGGTTTTTGCTTTCCCTCCTGCTCCTTCTCTTTCCTTTTCTTCTTTTTCTATTTCTTCTTCTTCTTGTTGTTCTTCTTCTCCTTGTTCTTGTTTTTGTTCCCGCTTAAGCCCACCAATCGCCGCCGGCGGTTCCCCGAACCCGTAACCGTTCAGCGTGACGGTGCACCCCGCCTTCCTAGACGTTATGGCGCTGTTCGCTCTGCGCGCCTGCAGGCCGTGCGAGCTGCGCGCTGCGGAACCCGACAGGCCCGCGAGCGCATTGATCAGGGTCGACTTGCCCACGTTGGAGCGGCCAATGAGGCATACCTCGGGGGTGTGGGGGTTGCGCGGCAGCTCGAGGAAGCGGCCAGCCGAGTAGAGGAACTTGGGAGGGCGCGACGAAAATATGTGCGTTGCATGGTAGAGGGAGGATGCGGAGGGCGCGACGGCGGGTACGGCGCGTTGGTTTGGGTCGTTGGATGGCGGCGGCAGGTAGGAGGTCGGGATTGTTGAAGAGGAATCCGTCTCGCCATCTTTGGGTGGTGGTGGTGGTGGTGGTGGTGGTGATAGTGGCGGTAATGGTGATGATGGCTCGAGCTCCGATTTTCTTTGTTTATACGCCGTTCCCCAGCCCCTCTCGCGCATTCGGCGAATATCTACTTCTCTTCGATGTCTCGGGGCTGAGGTCGAGAGGCATCGATGAGCGCAGAGAAACACGGCTGGGCTTGAGCGGAAGACAGGTGGGTTTGACACAATGTGTCGAAGTGCGGGAGCTGTGGCGGTTACCGTCGCAGTTAATCGGAGATGCGTCATGATCTTGATAAGTCTCGTATTGTCATGAGGGTCCCAACTGCAAAAAACCAATTGTTAGGCCTTCAAGTGCAAAACGGTGATGCGATGATGTCTGGACGTGGAACTTCTTGACTTATCCCCCCACCATAACTTTTTTTTTGGAGTTGACAAAGTGAGATAAGGGTTCGGGTTATATCCGTGAATAAACTCAACTGCCCCGCCAAATGGTATCAATTACTTTTGCGACCATCTTTAATAAAATAAAATAAATCCCGATTACCCAAATTTTCCAACTTCCACCACCACAACCCTCTTCTCCCCATATAACGTCCTCAACCATGTCAGCTCAGAACCTCTCGGCCGTACGGACCCTTTATCGGAATCTCCTAAAGGAGCTCCCACCGCGTGCGCTCCTCAAAGCCCCCCGCGCGCCCCTCCACCAGCTTTTGCGCAAAGAGTTCACGTCCTCGAAACTCGAGAGCAACGCCCCGAAGCTGAACCAGTACCTCGCCTATCTCAAGTCGCAACGGCAATACGTCGAGCTGATCGAGCGATACAACCCCGGAATGGGCATGGACGAGGAGGAGAGGGTCCGGTTAACTGCCAGGAGGGTGGGAATGAACCTGCCAAAGGAGTTTCAGGATGGGAAGCAATAAGTAAAGCGGTGATATCGAGGAATGATTCAAAAAATCAATCTCATTCATTACACAACTCTGGGTGGCGTTTTAATACGGCATGGCGTTTTGGAGCATGTCCTTTCTTGGTAGACAAGTCGAAGCTGGCGTCAGCCCAAGAGGAGGACACAGCACTGTACATATAGTATTGCGAGACCTGTTAACAGCTTGGAGAAGGAATCGGGGCCCATCTTAAACTTATAAGGTCATGGTCTGGCTAGGCCTTGGTTGGATCCTCTAATAGTTTCGGAATTTACATTTGCACGTTAGCAGGTTCCCATGTTCAAACAGCATCGAAATCCGAACTTTGATTATAAATGTCAAGATGTGTCTGCAAGACGGATATCCCCGCATATATATAAGTAACCATTGGGATGCTATTGCCTACCAAAGATAAAATCCCCGGCCTTTTTATCAGATTTGCTGTTTTTTCTCGCCTTGCAAATTATCCAGTCAAAACGGATACGAATATGAAATCCTCATCTCCTAAACCCGAAAACGTCCTTCCTTATGCTTCGCCGCCCAAAAGAAGAAGAAAAAGTAGCTCCCATCAAAAATTGCCCATATCCGTTTTGGTTTAAATGTTTGTGCATCTTGATTCCTCTGTTTTTATCGTCGCCGATATTCATGTTCGAAGCCAGTGTAAAAAAAAAAAAAAAAAAAAAAAAAAATTTAGAAAAAAAAAAAAAAATATCTGAATCAGTTGTGTGTATGCGCATGTGTGTATCTGTGAAAAATCAAGGGGTATCAACAATCAACTGCATCTTCCGTGTAACGTTTCAAACACCTCCCACACCTCCCTCCTCAAAGCTTTCATCCCACCCCCCCGTCTCCAACAAATAACCCCCAACTCGCTCCTTGACTCCATCCACAGTCTCTCCCAGCGCGCTTTTCCACTGATCTTGCACCAACCGGACCTTGTCCTTGAGGTCGTCCGTCAACCTCGTCCCTTCCTCGTTCTTCATCCCTTCGACCCTGGCAGCATCCATCTTATCATTCTCCATCACCTTAGCCTTCGCCGAGACGCAAGCCTCCTTGACCTCGTGTAACAAGCATAAAAGGTTGGTTTGACTCTCAATGAACTGATACGTGCTCTTTTCAGCATGCAGCAGCAAACTGAACAGGTATTGTAGTGGATGATCCACGTAACTCGGGTTTTCGGCGTATTCGCCCGACGGTATTTGGATCTGGAACCCTTCCATATCCTGCGGGATTTTGTCGAGTAGCCGTTTTAGCGGCGGCGCAATGTCCCAGAACGCATTGAGCTGGACTTCGACTCCGCGGACAACAGTTTCCTCCACAATATCCCGGAACTCTTGGGTGCGCTGCAAAACTTCGGTCGCGTGTGCGAGAGCTCGTTTGCTCGCATCTTCGACAAAAAACGCTTTTGCTGACTCGACTTTATCATGTTCCTCGGCCAGTTTATACGGAATTAGAACCAAGTCGCGGTAGCGGTCATTGCGATCCGATAAGAGGTCGTAGAGAGCACGATGGAGTGTCTCTCGCGCCTCAAAGATCCATTTGAGGAGGGTGAGTTTTTCGAGGAGTTCCGGCTGTTCGTCGCCTTCTTCTTGTGGTAAGTTGGGGTTGGTTTCGTCGAAGAGCTGAGATCGAAGCGAGTTGAAGAGTTCTGTAGATTTATTGATGCGGGATTGGAGGATTTCGTTGACGGGCATGACGACAGCCGTTTGAAAGTTATCAAAATCTGTCTTTTCAAGGTCTTTGGCCTTGTTATGCTCGTCAGCGGTTGCCTCTGCTTCGATAGCTGCTGCGTCGGCGTATCCGATGGCCCCTGACGCGATGTCCTGCTGCAAATTCTGCCGCAGCGTTTGACGCCGCTGCTTTACCGCTTCAGCCGCCTCGGCCCTCATCTTTGTGCTCTCTTGCTTGAATCCTTCCTTTATACCGTCTATCTCGGTTAGGTCGCCAACAATACGGATCGAGTCGCGGATTTGAGTTAGGTCGGGGTGGTTGTTATTGACGGCGGGGTGATGGCGGGGGTACGGCGGCGGCAGAGTTACCAAGCGGGAAACGTCGAGGGCATCCGGGTTCGGCATCGGGCTCGGCGTGTTCGGTGCTGTGGATGAGGAGGCGACTGAATTTCGCGAGTGTGCGTGTGGTGTACTTAACTGGTCGGCATCATGCCATCCGGTCTTCTCGAGAGGGTAGCCATTAGAAGCGCGCTTGCTTGAGCTGGCGGGGGAGGACTGCGGCTCCTCGATCCACTGAAGCGCTTCTCGAGCCTCCTTGGGCACGCCCATGTACTTGGACTCTCGCTTTGACCTCTCCATCTTGGACGAACCTGCTCCCGTCGAGTCTGCCTCCCACCATCGGCTTGCTGGTCGTCCTCGTGAGTCCTGTTCATCGTGGGCATCGCTGACGCTCATGCTCAGGATCGGCGAGAGCGATGGCATGTAGTTCGAGGTCTGCCACTGGTTAGGATTTGACCCAGGGGACGGTGACGGACCGGCCGAAGTCGGGGTCGTAGCCGAGGATGCTCCGTGATTGTTACCAAACGCGGAATTGATCGATCCACGGTGTGATCTGGGCTCAGATGATTGCGGTGTCAACTCCACCGTCCCACTTGTCGCAGAGGTCATCGACTCTCTCCTTGCGGGCATTGGCCGGAACAGATCTCGTGTCAAGTCGAGCACCTCGGATCCCATTGCGCCAATGGCTGCTCCGTAACGCTCCCTCCGTATCCTGGACTCGATCACAAAAAACTCGGCAAACAACCGGACCCGTTCGGCATCGTCGACAGCCAACGCCTCCTTCTTCGCAAAGGCCGCAAATCTATCAACAGTCCCGCGAGCAAACTCCTCACAGTTCTGGGTAATCGCCATGTGCTTGGTCAACGAATGTGATGGTGACAGCGGGGCGGATAGCGGGACATCGTGCCCAGGCCCGCGGTGCGTTGAGGATGACCTGCTCCCGGTCGGAGGTGTTGGCAGAGCCCTTGGGATTGATGCGTGCTGTCGCTCCGGATGTTTCTGAGCGCTGGGTGACAGCTTCGTAGGCGTCTCCTGTCCCGATATCTGCGTCGAACTCGCTCGAGGAGTCTTCGACTCTTCGAGAGACTCGCCAGTCCGCGGGGTCTCGGCATTTCTCCCCCCCGTTCTGGGCGTGCCTCGTCCTATCGTCAAACGCCGTTGCAATCCTCCTGGAGTACCCGGTATCACGATGTCAGAGAGTGGTTGTGGTCCGTTCGTCGCGTCGATTGAATTTCGGCCGCTTCCTCTGGTCCGGCTCTCGCTTCGCCGCTCCAAAAGAGTCTTGTCCCCTCGTACGGCAGCGTTTCTTCTCGTCAGCCCCCCAGACGAGCCTCCCGATGAGGCATTGGATTCGGGCTGGATGCTGTTTGTGGAGCTTGCTACACTCAAATCGTCAGCGGTACCAGTCTCTGTATGCTGTGAATAAGCAGCTTCGGACTGCAGCTGAGAAGCCTCCATTTGCTGTGCAAGCGGCCCCGGCATATTGTCGCCTTCTCTCCAGTTCGCCGGTGTAAGTGGGACAGGGCCGAGTGCTGCAATGCCGCTGGGAGGGGGACGACGTGTCGGGGGTGACACAACGGGATCGCTCCCCGTGGGCATCCTCTGCATGCTCTGTGAACGGCTGGACGAGGGGGGTGGCCCCGGTGGAGGCGGCGGGACAGGCATTGCGGGGTCCCATCGCATCTGTGAAGATGATCGCGATCTCGCCGATGTGGGAGTACCGACAGCCGGAGTCGAGGCTGCTCGGCGCGCGCCCGGGGCCATGATTGGGATCACATCAGGTTCTGTTCTTTGCGGTGGTATCTGAAGGGTCAAGGGTCCGGGGTGGCTAGGTATCGCACGGGACAAGAGATTGCCGAGTGGCCGCGAAGATTGTTGGGGGTGAGCATCAATAGGTGTGCTTGCTTGCTCAGGCTCCCGTCTTCTCCCGAGCGACGGTAAACCGAACCGTCTTTCACGTGAAGCTCCTCTCGTGCCGGGCGGAGGAGGAAACGATGTCGTGGCCGCCGGGGAGTCTGTTGGCACTCTACTAGAGGCCGGCGGAGGGGGTGCTCTTGCAACTGATATATTCGCGCCCGTCTGGCCTTGGTCGAACGACATGCTCATCGGGCGACCGCTGCGGGGAGGTGAATATGGTGGAGGCGGGAGAGGCGATCCTTTGGGCACAAATCAGCCACTGGCTATCACCATCACAAAGCCCCCCTCGTTCTGTAGAACTCACCTTGGGGTTCTTGATATGCCTGAGTCGGCTGCATTTGTTGCATCCGATCCGGCGCGGCGCCGACCATGGGCGAAGCAACCCATTCTTGGGGATTATACGGCTGGATTGCGCTTAACGGGGTCTGGTTCGATGAAAGTGCCCCGTGAGAACTCACCGACAAGGCCGAAAGAGGCGTGTTGCTGGGGTTCTGGCCATGGTATGGCACGCCCAGCGATTGCGTGAGGAGGGGATTCAATCCGGCCCGAAGGCGGGCGGTAGGATCCCGCGAGGAGCTCATAAGAGGTTGCATGTTGTCGTCCGTTCAGGTCTCGATCAAGGCCCCGCAAAGTCTCAATCCGACACACACCAGAAAGACTATGTGGTCCTCGTCACCACGCCATCCACATCCGATACAAAGTCTCGTTTTGCCCAGTGTCGCTACTGTTTACCTCCAAGCCATCACCAGAGTCCGGGTTGGCAATGACGACCGCGCAGTCTGTCGTAGAATGAGCTGCGGTTGGCGTTGAGCAGCAAATGGGATGAGGTCCAAGCCCGTGGCGCGGGTGAGGAGCGTTACAAGGAGATAAAAAAGAGGGATTGCTGAAGAATAGGCTATGCCGCAACCGACCACTGAAGCAGACCCCTGGGCCTGCTTCCTTGCGACGCTGGAGCCCATGTACTCATGTACTCCATGTATATTAACTGGACAGTCGCACCACCTGCATAGACGTGCGGGATCCGGCCACCCGCTTTAAACTGGACAAGGAGATGAGCTTGGCGATTTGGAGTGCCTTCCGAGACGGGCCTGGCCAGGAGGGGTTCCGCTCCGAGAATGCCTCTGCAACGGTGAAATATATTAGACAAGCAGCTGGCCACTCGTTATATTGCGGCATCCAAAAACATGTCAAGTCTGGCATCCCATCATCAATACCGCGTCCCGTCCGTAATATGCTTATTGTAAGAGTTGCAGCCGGGAGAACCGCGAGGGTTAACTGTGTACGAGACTGTCTCTACCTCGGGCTGCTGTTGATCGTCAAAGGCCAGGCAGGACGGAAGCAAGCCGCGAAGGCTAAACCAGGAATACTCGTTTGCTGCAAGACACAAAGCTGCAGGCGCCTCGTGGATCCCGCACGATTTTTTCCTCGTTGGCCTTGGATTCCGACGACCGGGGGCGCGGTGAGCGACCCAACAAGCAGCCACATTTCCATTTTTTTTTTTCTGATAACGTCCATTTCCGTTCCAGCGACTGCACAAACGGCGTTCCTGCGGTAGCGGGGCCGACTGCTTCCTTGTACGTACGTACTTACCATGGGCTAGATCAGGGTTTACTTTAGCATTAAGAGCGGGCCATCTTGGCTCGGTCCATGAGAGGTGATCGTGGCAACCGTCGAGACACCCAAAAGGGTAGAACGAGGGGTCGGCCGAGAAAGTGAGTCTCGTCGCCGTGATTGGTCTGACCCTCGTGCTATGCCGGCAATCTATTCTTGGTTATGGGCAAAATACAGCACCCCAACTCTGATTCGTCGGGGCCTGGTAGGGATGGTCTGTGATGCTTGCTGTCGGCGCTTAGCTTCTCGAGCTGTGATTCGGCTGCCTGTTTGTCGGTGCATTAGCGGATGGCACATGGGGCTCCCAAAATGTGCTAACTCATTCTGGGATTAGAACACCCGTTTTTCTGAGTCCATGCGTGCACAGACAAAGTCACAATAGGTACACTAAACAGACAATTGTTTGTCGGGTTTCCAGCACATGTAGAATAATTTGTTGTAAGAGACCCCTGACTCGGCCCCAGAGGCCCACTGGCCGATTTTCCAGCAAGGCTTCAACCACCATCGTCCATCATGCAGAACAACCTTTTTCCACCGCCTCTTTTCCCAGTTGGATTGGCGATGACTGTTTCACCTACAGGTTCTGGCGACGGGACTCAGACTGCAACGACCTTCCGTCTTTATCGTTCGTCCCTAGAATAACTTTCCAATGTGTGTGTGTGTGTGTGTGTGTGTTGCGCTCCCCGATGCCCGTGTCTCGAGCCTCTGGTGCAGCCATCAACACTAGTCTCCACCACAAAAGAGCCCCATTTTGTCAACCTGATGATATTGACCGGCATCACGTTAGCTCCTCCCCACATTTGCCCAAGTGGATGCCGAATACTCTATAAATAACGGTATAATCTCATTGGAAAATGTCTCACGTGCAGTGCGTAAAGCTGTCAGCGCTCTGTGGGAGCTCGTGGCCCCTCTTCGTGAGGCCGTGGATTTGCTGTGTGATATGAAGTTGGTGGATGCGAGCCACATTGCAGCATCGGGACAGAAGGTTCCCGGACTCATGTTTGAGCTCCAGTCTCATTGGCACTCTATCGCGGCCTGGGCTTGTGCCGTCCAACGGGATTTTCTCGGGCTTAAGCTAAAGCTGTCGGTGCTGCGATGCAACAGGAATTACTGATCCATGAGGAGTTTCGGTTAAGATGCTAAAGAAAACCAAATGATAAACTACGTAATGAGGTGCTCCAATTACTGAAAGAAGATGTCGTCCAGACTCTGTTGACGATTGCAGCGGAAACAAAAATAATGCCAAGGGTCTGTGCATTATACCGGACATTTCAATTTTTTGGCTTTCTAGCTCACCCCTGCAAAGGAGCCATTCCATCCTCCAGGCGCTGAAGAGATAACTCGGCTTAGTCAACTTGATGGAAACTTGGAACCGAAAAAGACCGTCATCATTCCGTAGAAGAAGAGGTAGAATCATTTACGCAGATCATCGATATTGCTGCCGCCAATATCTGACATGTGCCTGACGATCTGGGCGACCCAGGTAGGTTCCGTTCCATGCTCAGGTCTCAACCGCCCAAATTCAAAAGGCCCAGAACTCGGTGCAACGCCGCAAATTCCCCATCCCCAGGCAAACGAGCCCCGCCATATTAGTTATCAGACACCCACTACCCCACCAAAAGCGGTGAGAGCTGAGATACTGCCGGTATCCACCCTTTCTGCAATGTTTGGTTTTTCTAGAGCTTTCCAAACCGCTCTCCGGCAATCTCCCATTTCCTTTCAACTGGGCACAGCCCGAGTTTTAAACCATTCCAATCTTCTTTCTTTTCTCCTTTTCGACAAACATAAACAATCACAACTTCCTGTTACAGGTATGTCGCATTGCAGTCTTATTCTTTTCGATCATGCCAATTGCTCGCATGATGATTTTTCAGCTGGCACCAGTCATAGGGCGACTTGTACTCCCTTCCCTTGATGACGAAGCTGCGGTCTACCAGGACCATCTCTGATCGAGCACCAATTCCTTTTTTTTTTTCCTGCACCACATTCTTGTCTTTTTCCCTAACAGCTGCTGACCAGCTTTAGATACTTGTTTTTTTCCTTAAACGTATAGGTGATTCGCGCGCTCCAATTTCCACAGTACAGCCGCCAAAATGGTTCTTCACAATCCCAACAATTGGCACTGGGTAAACAAGGATGCATCGCCATGGGCAAAGAAGTGGTTCGAAGACAACCTGACCAAAATCGAGGCCAAGGAGGGAGATGCGACGGCCAAGATTAGCAAGGTCGTCAGCATGGATGGAGATGTCGATGTGGCTCAGAGAAAGGGCAAAGTTATCACAATTTTTGATGTCAAGTTAACGTTGGAGTACACAGGTACGTATTTCCATAGAATAAAAAACACAAATTTCCTTGATGCGCTTTCTGCCACTCCATCACCATCTACTGTCCAGATTTCTACGTGAAAACACCCTGTCATGCAATCTGTAGGCTAAAATCTCTGCTCTCCAGGCTCTACTGCCAACGATCAAAATGTTTCGGGTACTATTACCGTCCCCGAGGTTTCGCACGAGCTTGAAGAGAGCGAGTTTGTGGTAAGTCGCGCTTTCGTAGCATACCATCTAGGTGACAAACAGACTGAATTTGGCCATCCAGTTTGAGATCGACGTTTTCTCCGAGTCCAAGGAGAAGCAGCCAGTCAAAGATCTTGTGCGGTCCAAGATCGTCCCTCAACTTCGCGCCGAATTTCTCAAGCTTTCCCCTGCCCTGATTGCCGAGCACGGAAAGGACCTCCAGCATGCGCCCGGTTCGAACCCCTCGAGCGGTTTCACTACCCCAAAGTACCATCCTCCCACCGGAGTTCAGGCCGCCAAACCTGCCTCCACCTCTACCCAGACCAACAAGGGCAGCGTTGTGAATACTACCACAGTGACCGACAATGAGGAGTTTCGCACTACCGCCGAGCAGCTCTACCAGACTTTCACCGATCCTGAGCGAATCGCCGCCTTCACCCGGGCTCCTCCCAAAGTTTTTGAGGGTGCCAAGAAAGGCGGAAAGTTCCAATTGTTTGGCGGCAACGTGTCTGGCGAATACCTGGAGTTGGAGGAACCCACCAAGATTGTCCAGAGCTGGCGTCTGGACCAGTGGCCCGAGGGTCACTACTCTCAGCTGAAGATCGAGTTTGATCAGAACGATGTCGACAGCGTTACAGTCATGCGTGTCGAGTGGACCGGTGTTCCCGTCGGTCAGGAGGAGGTTACCAAGAGGAACTGGCTCGAGTACTACGTCCGCAGCATCAAGAGGACTTTTGGGTATATATTTACCAACCCCTTTTTTGAACATGTTGTATCTGCTAACAGCGTGTTTTAGTTTTGGTACTATTCTCTAAAGAGATAATTCACGATTACGGAAATACACATGGGTGATATGAAAGGGCGATGTTTTACATAGACGGAAAACGATCCCAAAAAAAAACACAAATAATCAACACCTGGCAAGCCGTGGTTCACCGGTTACAGAGCGGGATAACTGCAAACTACCAGCATTTACGGCGACATGAATCAAGACCAATGAGAAATGATATTACATACATCGAAGTCAGTGAGTCTCTATGCCTAGTCAAATTGTAATCATTTTATCCATGCAAGGAATTATGAAGAAACAAGGTCTTGTTTCTGTTAGAGTCCCACGTGACATAGGAAGTCGATCATCCAAGATTTCAACCCTCGCGCTGCCGCTCTTCTTTCCAAAAAAAAAAAAAAAAAGAAAAAAAGAAAAAGTACTCGACTCCTCCCTATCAACATTCTATTCACCAGCGATTACAGGCGTCAACAAAAGCTTGTTCAGAATGGCGCCGGTATACAAAATTGCCATAATCCAATATCGACCCAAGGTAATTAAGTCTCAAAGCCATGATGTCATAGCTTGTTTTTTCAGTCTTTTCAACACAAAACCCCCCTTTCACCTTAACTCCCGCCTTTAGCTCTGTAAGGACGCCTTAACTCACACACGCAGCCTCTCGCGCTCGCCGAGAACTTTGAGCTGGCCGTCTCCTATATCCGGCAAGCATCCTCCCAAGGAGCCCACCTCGCCGTCCTCCCCGAATATCACTTGACCTCGTGGTGCCCCGACGAACCGGGCTTCATCCAGGCATGCAGGGACTCCATGCCCTACCTCGAGCGATACCAGGCTCTCTCGGCGGAACTGCAAGTCGACATCGTCCCGGGGACCATCTGTGAAGTCCACCCGTCTTCTTCTTCTTCTGCTGCTTCTTCAGACGGTGGCGCCAAACAAGATGACGACATCGAAATAAGAAACATGACGTACCTGCTCTCCGCCCCGGACGGCTCAGTATCGGGATCCTACCAAAAGCGCAACCTCTGGCACCCTGAGCGGCCTCACCTGACTCCTGCGCCGAGTTCTTCGGCTCATCGGGCGTTTGACTCGGGTTTGAAGTGGAGGGGATCGGATGCTGAAGGGGGTGGTGATGATGATGGTGGTACCCCGGTGAAGGTGGGATTGCTAATCTGCTGGGACGCGATCTTCCCCGAGGCCTTTCGGCCCCTGACCATGACGGGGGCGGACATCATTGTCATTCCGGCTTTTTGGTTAGTGGATGAGGATTTTGGGGAGGAGACGGAGGAAGGCAGACGGAGGGCGCAGGAAGGGGAGAAGAGGTTGCTGGATGGGCTGGTGGTCGCCAGGGCCTTCGAGAATACCTGCACAGTGGTCTTTTGTAACGCGGGCGGGGCGAGCCAGGTCGCCGGCGCCGGGGTTCTGAAGGGAGGCGGGATGATGGGTGTCGAGGAGGAAGGGGTCAGGGTCGTGGAGGTTGATTTGGGCGAGGACAGAAAGTTGGAGGGACGGTACAAGATTCGGATGGATTTGAAGGATATGGAAGAGGCCGAGCTTGACCGGGGAGGGAAAAGAGTCGAAGAAGGGAAGGGGTACAGAGGTGAAGTGTTGTAGGGAGTTAGTTCGAGATGTTCCAAGCTTCTCATGATGCGCTTATAGTTTGCTTTGCTGGACTTTTGAGGGTAGGAATTGCTTGTAAGACTTGCAAGGAGTTGATTTAAGCAGCCTACTGATCATCAGATCTTATCAACTATAGACACAGGAAGCATGTAAGGGGAAGACGCTAGTCAGCCTTCCCATCAGAGCTAGGGTGCATTTGGGCAACCGGGACCCGGCGGCTTGAGGGTTTTGAGTTCATAAGGAGAGAGAAGGAAAGAAAATGTCTGCAGGAGTGAGAGTATCTGGGCTGTATGCTCGCCTCCGCAGTGGCCTGCCTGGGGTCATCTCGTGTGTTTTCGCTGCGCTATTCCGCTGCTTGCTTCGAACCGAACTAGTTTGACGACTGTCTGATCTATGGTGTGTACGAACGGTACGCCCTCAACGGCCTACTCTACACTATATGTTTCTTCCTGAACGTTTCGAGGTTGGATTTCCAAACCTTCGAGTGGGGGAGCAAAAATCAGATTCGCAAACGCCCCAGCCGATATATCTTCTTCCGGCGCGTCGGGATGGTTTACAGATTTGTTAGTCTCGTCAGCGGAGCTATAGGCGAGACCGATTCCCCAGCAACACGCAGGAGGAGGAACAAGTTATTTCATCCTCCTCGGTGCTTTTGACCATACCTCTGTAACACGCCGCCGTCGATAGCAAGGCAGAAATCAATAGCTTCAAAGAAGAGGAAATTCAAGCGTACCTGAAGCTGCGGCTGTCATGAATCGCAGTGGATATCAGCGGGAAGATAATTCCTGAGAGGAGCTGTATATTCTCAATCCAGATCGCTGAGGAATAAAAATGGTGTAGTGTTGAGAGTGTTTGATTTGCCCCTTAGCCATCTATTAAATACAAATCAAAGTATTTTGTCAGGACAATCACCATGGATAAATAGCATATATAGGAAACGGCACTGACAGTCAAGATCGACAAAATTGTGAAAATGATGATTAACAATACGCCATATGTGACAGCTGGGTGGAATATTTTTTCCCAACGATCAAGATCGGCTCAAAGATCCCCTCAGATTCTGTCTGATCCCCCTCGATGCCAGCCTCGAAGACAAATACGAGGGCAGGTAAACAATGTCACTGATTCCACTTCGAGGAAGCAACTCTGGATGTCGGCGACAAAGCCAGGGGTATCGACAGCGCCAAATCGTCGCCAGCGCCCCAAGAGAGCCTCGTCTTCAGCATCTTCAGGAGCAGTGTTTATGACCACTTAAATCGCAGGTTCATTAACCGTTCTCGGTTTTGATTTCTTTGCCGTCTTTCAAAACGCACCTGCAAGAGTCACAGTACCTACCCATTCTTTTCAAGGGCCAGTCTCTATTCATTTGGTGATGGTGATTCTCGGGGATCACAGAAGAAAAGGATTTAAAAAATGGCCCAAAGAAAATAGGAAAAAAAAAAAAAAAAAAGGAAAAAGAAAGAAAGAAGCCGATCCCCAAGCTCTGGTTCTAGAAAGTTTCAACCACTTTGATCACTTCGGCGTGCCAGAAGAGGCATCGCCCGAGAGTAACAAAAACACGAAATTTCATTTAGTTCTGAGGAAATTCGAAAAGCGAACTCCAACAGAAGCCCTCGGGAATGTACCTACTTGCGTGGAAGGGTTATCATGGGTCGTGATGCTATTTCGCTTATACGGCGCTCGACAACAGCAACCTGCTGATCCCTGGTCTATGGGATCATCTTGTGCCGATGATATAATTTGAAAGCTCGTGAGAGACAATGTTTACGGTTTTCAAAAAACTAAAGTACCTCAATTAGGTGTGCAGCCATCTGGGGACGGATGATGGTGTTGGGGGACAGAGGGAAGAAGCACGACTCATTTTTTTTTTCTTTTTCCGGGGAAAAAAAAATCGGAGACCAAAAGAAATGAAAATTTTGGTTTTGAAAACATAAACCATTTGATAGGATGGGAAAAAGAAACGACGCGAGCCGGATTTGAACCGACGCCTCCGAAGAGATGAGATTTCGAGTCTCACGCATTAGACCACTCTGCCATCGCGCCTTTACACCAATTGTTGGAAAATGATTTCTGGAAGTGAACCTATGTTAGCAAGAGCTGCAACAAATGTATTTATCGCTTTGTGCGAAAGGTGAAACATCATGATTGAATCTCTCGGATGAAGGAGTCCACCCTACTTTGCTCTCATAAATGCTGCTAGAGACGGAGCGTGCTTCAGCCTCGGAAAATCGAAGTTAGGGACAGGGGTGGAGCGACCCATCCATAATAACATGAAACTCTAGACGCGTAATAGAACTTACGTACTTGGAAGACTCTCCAAAACGTCCGCTTTCATTCTTTTTTCCCTGTGCGCTTTAATTACTTTTACTTGCCGTTTTCCTCGTAGTGGACCACTTTTCTCCTTTTATTGCCGTCGACAAACCTTTGAAGTATCTCAATAAACACAGGCCCCTACCTACGGACACTCTCTACTTGCGTGTTGATTGAAATTCCATACCAAAAACCTTTTATTTGCTTTTTCTATTTTTCTTTTATCGATACAACATTGAATTTATCAATGTCAGACATGACACCCTCAGCAGGTCTGTCACCAGCTCCCATCCTGCTCCGCTCCTCAACTCCAGCCGCCACCTTCCACTCCCTCGTCTGGACTCGAGTCTTCAACGCTCGGCAGGACCACTCAATCCTCCCCTTTGCCTACTCGCAGCCTCTCACAGTGTCGGACATCATCGCTGCTGTGAAGCTCGCAAAATCCAACGCCCGCCGCATCAGTATCCGCAGCGGCGGTCACAGCTGGGCAGCTTGGAGCGTCCGGCACGATGCAGTGCTTATTGACCTCGTTGAACTGGACAGATCCCTCCCGGGGGGAAGAATCCAGTACGATGAGACCACGCAGGTCGTATCTTGCCCGCCGAGCATTACCGGCGAGGAGCTCAACGACTTCCTGGCCGGGAAAGGGAGGATGTTTCCCGGCGGCCATTGTCCAGATGTAGGATTGGGAGGCTTTCTATTACAGGGCGGGATGGGGTGGAACTGTAAGGTTGGTGGTTGTTGACCTTTCTTCTTTCTTCATCATTTTTTCTCTTTTTTTATCAAGTTAAAAGATGACTGACGCGTGCATATATAAAGAGCTGGGGTTGGGCGTGCGAGTATCTCGTGTCCCTCGACGTCGTGACTGCCTCGGGGGAGTACCTTCAACACGTCTCCGCCACCTTCCATCGAGACCTGTTCTGGGCAGCCCGCGGCGCCGGTCCGGGTTTTCCTGCCATCGTCACCCGGTTCCATCTCAAAACTGTACCGCTGCCAGAGATGTATCAATCTTTGTACTTTTTTCCAATCACAGACTTTAAGGAAGTCTTGGAGTGGCTGATCGACGTATGTTACTATCCTCCCTTGAAAGTTTACCCCCCCCCCCCCCTTCCCCCTTTTATTTACAACAACAACCCCCAACTAACACATTCCCAAAAAAAAAAAAAAAAAAAGATCTCACCTACAATCCCTTCAACTGAAATCGTCCTCGTCTCTTCATACTTTCCCTCGAGCCCTTCCAACCCTTCCCTTTCAAACCAGATCCTCGCCAACTTCCTCACTTTTGCTCCAACCAAGGAATCTCAATCCATCCTCCTCTCCAAAGTCCACTCCTCCCTCCCCCCCGCGGTGTCGCCACTCCCCAGCTCGAGAATCTGCTTTCCGACCTCCCTAGCGGAGCAGTACAGCGCCCAGCGCCTCGCGAACCCCCTGGCGCACCGGTACCGCTCAGACAACATTTACGTTCCCGACGCCGCCGCCCACCCATCATCCATCTCCAAACTGCTCGAGCCGGTCTTTACGAGCCTGCCGACCGCCAAGTCTTCGGCGCTGTGGTTCTCGATGAGCCCCGGCGGCGGCACCGGCCAGCCTCGGAGAGGCTCTGATGACGGTGTACTAGGGGATCATCATCATCACCACGATGGCATGGCGCTGTCGATGCAAACCGATCATTACGTGGCCGTCTACGCGGTTTGGGATGATAATGGTGATGATGATAATGGTGATGATGATAATGATGATGATGATAATGATGATGATGGAGAAAAAGACGACGAAAAGTGCGACGAGTGGGTTAGGAAGCTGGGCGAGCTGGAAAGCGAGGGCAGTTATCTTGGTGATGCAGATTTCAGGTTTCGGGAAGCGGGTTGGAAGTTCTGGGGGGACGAGCAACGGGAGACTCTGTGGGAGGTTAGAAAGAAGTGGGATGAGCAAGGGAGGATATGCGGCTTCTTGGATAATACCGAACCTACCAACAGCTCGTAGTGAACTAAATAAAGCAGGCAAAAAAAAAAAAAAAAAAAAAACATGGATCAAAGATTTAATGTATGTATGTATGTATATTTGATGGGATAAAAACGTCTAAAAAAAAAACCTCAAAATCCTTCCCTAATTTCCCCCCCAAAAATGCTGATAAAATAACAAAGGACATGTATAAAACCGCTGATTACTAGTCCAAGAAAAGCATTTATTTGAATGAACCTACTCCGTCTTCTCCGGTGTCACCAACTCGCGCAACCTAAACCTGGTGATAAAGTTCTTTTGCTTGACGAACCACGCGTTTACAATCTCCCATTCCGAGTTTGGATCATCAAAAGTTATCTGCCATTTTTCGTTAGCCAAAACAGCCATCCATCGGCGCATCCAAGAGCCTGATTGAAAGAAAGGATTCCATAAAACCAACTTACCTCAAAACGCCTCAACAAACTGGGCACCAGCTTGTATATCTCGAGCAAGCTGATATTCTTGCCGATGCATGTCCGACTCCCCATGCCAAACTGCAGCATGGCCCCGTTCATGCTCTTGACCTTCTCCTCGCTCTTCTCATCTACCCACCGCTCCGGTCTGTACTCCTCGACGTCCTCCCCGAAAATATTGGGGTCCCGATGCAAAACCCAAGCCGAGCACCCAACAATGGTGCCGCCCTTGACGTACCTCCCCGCGATCTCGAGCCCCGGCTCCGGAACGATCCTCTCCATCGGCAAACCGGGCGCGGGGTGCAGTCTGAAGGCCTCCTTGACGCAGGCATCCAGGAACGGCAGGGTCTGGCTCTCGTGCCACGTAACGAGCCCGGTCTCGTAGTCGGAAAACCTCCCCTCCCTGGCGGCGTCGTCCAGCTCCTTCCTCAGCCTGGCCAGCGCTCTCGGTGTCTTGAGCAGGTAGTAAAAAACCGAGCTGAGCGAGATCGCCGTCGTTTCGGAGCCGGCGAAGGCCATGGAGACGGCCATGGTTTGCACTAGCGTGTCCGTCATGAATTCCGGTCTCGCCTCGCGGGCGGCCAGGAACTTTGACAGCAGATCCGGCGATTTCACTTTTGGCGGCTTCTCGGCCGTGGGAAGCAGGGTGGGCTTGGCCTCTGTGCCGTTTTGCAGCTCCGGCAAACGTTCCGCCATGCGCGCGCGGGCGAATTTGGCTACGGGGAAGGTGGCGTCGAGAATCCCCCATTCCGAGAGTTTGAGATACAGAGGGTTCTTGAGGAAGAGCCTGTCGAGCATGGGGATCTGTCCTATTGGTGCGACGTAAAGGAATAGCTTGGTCAGGTAGGCGACGATGCCGTCCACGTCTTCGTTGCGCTCAATGAAGCCGTGACGCTTGGAGTAAGTGATTTCTCCTATGACGTCGAAGGCATAGAACTGGAGCCACTGAGTGAAATCACAGGCTTGGGGCGTGTCGATGTAGAGCTTTTCGGTTTGCTTGAGGAACAGCCTGGTAGTGTTGTCGACGAAGGGTTCGTATTGGACCAGAGCCGACATGGCGAAAGCTGAGTTGACGCATCGTCGGAACTGCATGTGGAAGTCGTTGTTTGTTGTGCTGAAGAGGGAAGGGAGGGTGTGCCCTTTGACTACTGATTGTTGGACTACGTAGAATTCCGACTGAGCGTTTACTGTTAGTACCACAATACATATTTTGGCAAGTTGGGAGTAGATAGATATATATATATATATATATGTGTGTGTGTGTGTGTGTGTATGTGTGTGTGTAACTAACCTTAATGAACCCCTTATTCAGCCCATATATCGTCTTGAGGGAGTCTGGATCCGAAAATGACAAAACATTCGGCCCCAGCCGCACGACGGGGCCATACTTTCGATGAAGCTCGATGTGTGTTCTCTCCGGTCGTCGTCGATAAACATCGTAGAATCTCCACCAGTCAGTCAGAGAAGCCAGCAAGGGCCCTGGATACTTGTGCAAGCCATTATGGTATCTATTCCTGACCAGCCAAGCAACGACGACGGTTCCGAGAACCAAGGGCCAATGTTGCCCAAGGATCTGTAATAGCCGATCCAAGATCATTGGTGTGTGTTTCCCACCTGATCAGTTGTATACTAGGTACCAAACGCTTTCCCTGTGTTGAAGAGGGGGAAGCCTGATGAAGGTGAGGTGTTGAAAGGGAAGTAAGAAGAAGAGATAATAGCTTGAGCACAGGAAACGACGAAAGAAGGAGTGGATGATTATAAACGGCGGGGGGTCAGCCTATGTATATATATCATAAGGAGGCGGATGGGCGCAAGATCTGACCGAGCCATTGACACCAGATGCCGCCGCCCACCTCCAATGCCGAGATTCCCTGGATAACCAAGTTGGGGTAAATTGGACGAGGTAGCCATCAAAACCCAGCACGCAGGACCAGGCGAGAAGCGCAGTCGCTCTCGCTTCTTCGGGAACTAATCTATTTCGGTATCATTGTTCCTTGCCGTGGGCTAGCGAATTCCCTGGAGACGGCGATCATGCAAGAGGATGGTGGTCCCCAGCATTCCACCAGAGCGGGAAGATATTTGAGGGCACTATGAGAATGTAGCTATATTGCTCCGACCTCCTTCATCTTTTCCGGGATTTTGTTTTTCTCAAGGAATCAAACATGCCCGTGAAGGCGGCTTCAGCCTTTGGGGGCGTCTTGTGGAACTTGAGAAACAGCGCACGCTGTGTAGTATTCCCAGGGAGAATGACCAACCTGAATGGATGAGCTTGTTATCCTTGCGCTCTGATGAACCAGGAAAATATGACCCATCACACAACACGATGCAAGCCCATCATCGTCATCCATCCATCCGGATGTCCCACCATCCTTTCGATCGGATATCTCCAGTTGTAAAAGAGAGTGTATCGTGACAAAGGAGTCCTCCGACTTCCGGAAAGGTGAGCGAGTGATGAGATGGGATGCAACGTCGTCATCCCTCCACCGGACGGTCAAGTACGTGGTCACGCAGTACCAAACGTGGTTTACAGGGAACCGTCCACCAACTTTATTGCCGGGCGGGCGTGTGTTCGCCTGGGGGGTTGCCCCATCTTCTGCAAGTTTAGCGCAGTGAGGGGGAGGGGGAGGCAAAATAGACGCAAAGGCCCTCTGTCGATATCTATCGGCAGATGTCACATCCAATCGTCGAGGTGGGTTTCCAGTTGCTTTGGTTGCCCCCAACTCGCCATTTGCCCAGTAAAAGGTGTAGTAGTAGGTAATTAGTCGTTGTGAAAAAGCTCGGTTAACGGACTACCTCCAAAAAATGTATGATTACCCCAAATTCAAGCAGTTTGATGAACCCATGTGTTCACCAACAACCAAACCAGTTGTTCCTGGAAAAAAAGTAGCAGCAGCTGATGATGAATAATTAGGCTTGTTATACCAAAACAAAACCCCTTCGAAAGATTATAATATTCCCAAAAATAATAATCCTTCAGGTTGAGAAGGGATTATTAAAGGAAACCAAACTTGACCTCATATGACTTAACCCCCCCTTCACCGACCTGTCAGTCCCGTCGAAGCAGGAAAGCTGCACTCCTCGGCACAAGCCAGCCAGCCAACATTGATTCTTTTCCCGAGTACCTAAATAGGTGGGTGTTGCACCGCTCATCGCGTTTACTCCAGCGAATAATACACCTCCCGAGCCGATTTTAGCTTACTGTACTTTTATTTTGCCGTGCCATGCAGCCTTGACCCGTCATCTGTCTCTGTAAAAGCCAAGGAACCAAGGTAAAAATGTTAAGAGGGTGAGAATCGGCATGCCTTTTTCGTTCGATGCCCCTTAATTCCTAAAGTAATAATTAAATATGCAAGGCAAAGCAGATCACTGCGATGCGCTCGATTAGCTCATCCGCAACCTACCGAACAAAAAAAAAAAAAAAGTCGAAGAGAAGAAGAGGAGAGGAGAAGGAGATCAAAATGACAGGGTTTCCCCTCATCTTCTTTTGGGGGTGGAGGGGGAGTGGTTTTAACTTTTTGACCGTGAGTGGTCATCACCAAAACCGCAGTCTTGGCTTTTTCCGAAATTTGTTGGAGGAAAAAAAAAACAAAAAGATGGTTATGCAAGTGTTTCCCGGCAACCAAGCAAGATCCATCATCCATCACGGATGTTAGTGATCGCCCTGTGATTGATTGAGAAGGATTGGAAATCGAGCGGAAAAAGTTGCAAGGTTCAACTAAAACCCCCCACCGCCTCAGCTCTGCCCCAGAAAATACCATGTGCCGAAAGGAAGCTGTTGTCGCGCGTGGCGTTAGCGCTGCCGCAGTCATGACTCCATTTCTTTCTTGGAAAAGTTCGGCAGATGTTTTTTTGCGGGTTGTTGAAGAAGCCAAGCCAAAAGAGAAGGCCAGCTAACCGAGCCACTCGGTTCAACCGATCGGGGCAGGGAAAAAAGAAAACAACAAAGCTTATGTAATCTTCAACTCAGGTTTACCTTGGTTACCGAAATATCAACTTACGCTCTGATATACACATAAAACAAATCTAAGCTTGCTAACCCCCCCCCCCCCCAAAAAAAAAAGACCTCAAAGTTTCTAAGAATTCTTCTCATTTTAATAATATTTCGAAAACCAAACGAACTCCTCGCAACGAAAAAAAAAATAAAAATAAAAAAAGACAAAAACATATGTATGCTCCTGCGCTGTGTATGCCGTTTGGTTCTTGCTCTTGTTATACGCTCGCCCTCCTCCTCCGAAGTTTCGCCCTATTATAACTGTCAGCAGAACTGCTTTCTTCTGAAAGAGAACTGCTTTCTTCTGAAAGAGAACTGCTTTCTTCTGAAAGAGAACTGCTTTCTTCTGAAAGAGAACTGCTGTCTTCTGAAAGAGAACTGCTTTCCTGTAAACCACTTTCTTGTGCAAATAAACCATTGTCCCGTGCATCCCTGAAGTTTCTCGCAGTAGGGAGGTCCCCATCTGATAAGACAATGCGGTGGTCATCTCCTAAAACCAAACTACTCCCTCCCACAACCGAGCTCTCCCCGTCTACAGGAATATGTTCCCCTTCTGCGGTGTCCCTCCCCATTCCCAGACGGTCATCAGATCCCGCTCCCGTAAGATCAACGTCCTCTTCCGCAATTGTTCCGAGCCCCTCAGAAGAACAGCGGTCGCCATCATAGCTAGAGTATATTTCAACTACATCATCTCCTCTTCGGATATTAAGACGCTCCCTTGCCATCGCGTAGCGCCTCCCCATTTTTGAAAGTATTCTTATCGGCTTTCGGATGCTAAGGCCCCCAACATCTAAGGAAAACACCATCGCGTCACTCATGGCACGCGCGCGAGCCTGTTGTCTCCATTCTGGATTTTGTCCCGGTATGTCTATCGCCGGCCGTGGTGTGACATCAAACTCTTCGTCGTGCCGCTTGCTACCCCTCGCTTCATGGGCAGAGGAGCTTCCGGTTTGAGTAGAGGACTCGCCGGGTTCATGCGCGCGGCCATGAGTTCCGAAACGATGACGCCGGCCACCGAACCCGCCTTGAGTACTTGCGCCACCCCTCGCTAAGTCCTTTCCTTTTCTGGCACGACCAGCACGCTAAGCTGCATCTTCTTCATCCTCCTCGTAATCGTCATCCTCACCGGCGAGAGCCCTGTATCTCCTAGCCGTCAAATCTTCCTCCAAACCGCCAGCCCCTCCACCCTCAGACAAATCCAGGTACCCTTCGCCACCAAACAGGCTCAGCGCGACCGGCAAGAAGATCAAGGCATGGGTGGACGCAAAAGCAACAAGCGCAACCCAGACCCTAAAGTAATAAATCTCAAAGATCTTGCTCCTGGTAAAGGCCAAAACTGTCACTCCCAGAATCTTGGTCACTGTGATGCCAGAGAACACGCTTCCGCCGACGTTGGCTAAAGCAGTCCAGGCCCGTGCATCCTTTCCGCGGAAACGGTTCTTAGCCCGCTCCATAAATGTCTGCGAAGGGAACATGAACGCTCTCGCAATGTGCGCGCAAAATTCCACGGCGATGCCAACACAGATAATCAGGTTAACCAGCGACACGGCGTTAAGGGATACACCCATGAGCGCCATGGCGCCAATGATATCAGTGATGGCCATGATGACTGTCAGAGTGACGACCCCCGCAGTCAGCAACGAGCCGAGGAGGACAGATGAAACCAAGAAGACGATTCCGACCGCTGAACCCAAAAGGGTGGCAGTGAGGGAAACAATGCTAGCGTATTGGTCAAAGAAGATGTAGAACAAGCTGTAAGGGAACACCTCGAGGCCGGTGCTCTTGCTGATGTCTTTGGCAATGCGGCGAGCTGACGCCATGGCTTTGATGAAATCGTCCTGGCTTCGGAGGGGACGGTGGCTGGTTCGAAAGTGGCTGGCGGGGATTGTGTCCCTCTCTGCGTCGACGACCACCGAGGAGCCATATGAGGCCTGGCCGCCAAGCGGACAATCATCGTTTGTGGGAGAATTGAGGAACCTTTTCAGGTAGTGAACAAACTCGTCACCCTCTGGCATGCCGGCCAGGGTGATATTCCATGCAGGGTCGCGCCTAGCGAAGCAGGGCTGCCGGCGGTCGACACAGCACGCCTCGTTGTCAGGGTTAAGCCATTGGAAGAAATCATCGATCCAACTGGCGGTGGGTGTCGAGATGTATGAGACGTCCGGTCGCTTTCTCTCCTGTTCGAGGATGTTGGTGAGCGACATCTGCTCGCAAGTGGTGTAACGAGCGCAGATTTTTTGCTGCTGCGGCCTCTCGGTGCCATTGAATTCCTTGGTGACGAAATAGACTGGCGGGCCAGCCTCCATGTACTCGTACAGATCATTAAAGTAAGGGATGAGGTACGACTCATCAGGAATAGCGACTCGCTGGTCCAAGCCGAGCTCTACCGCAGGAAGCAATGCGATGGCAACCGAAAAGATGCCAAGGAACACCGCAATGATGATGCTCTTGGTTCTCTTGCCCAACAGCTTCGGTGCATACGTCTTGCGAATGAACTGCTGGAGCAGACTCTCTGAGGGTGCTTCGTAATACCGGGCGCCAGGGTTGTTGTTCCCCGTAAGATGAATCCTGGCCGACTTAACCACGATGCAGGGGAAACAGTCTGCCTGCGAATTCTCAACTCTGATCTGGTTGAGAGTGAGAAAAGAGATGAACATGGTGACTTGAAGGATCGCATTGATGAAGACGGCTCCAGCGGCATAGATGGCAAAATTCCTGACGGCAGGCATGCCAACAAAGGCACCGAGGGCAAAAGAGACCGTCTCCGTGATCGCCGAAAAGAGAATCGATGGGCCCATCCGGCCAAGCGCCCTCGAGATTCTGATCTCAACCATGTCGTCCGGGTGACTGATATTGACGCGCTCAAATTCATGGACGATTAGAAAGATGTTGTCGACACCCACAGCCAAAACGATAAAGGGGATGACGTCGACAATAATGAGGGTAGCCTTGAGGCCCACCCACGAAAACAGTCCGATAGATGCCGTGATGGACATGAGAACAATCAAGATGCCGACGACGCCCAGCCCAAACTTGGATTCGACAAGAGCAAGAGCTGGGTTGTTGACGAGGTCCCTGAAAGAGAGCGTGGTCGAGCCGAGAGCTATTGATGCGTAAAGGAACATGATGATGTAGCTGATGACGATGATCTTGGCGTCGGTGTTTGTGGATTTGTTTAGCTCTTCTTCCAGGCTGATTTCGGTGGAAAAGGACAATCTGAGGTTTCGTTCCTTGGCCTCATCTTGGAGCGCCAGGAGCCTGTCCTTCAGAGACTCCTCCCAGTCCATGGCTCTGGCTAATTCGGGCGATCCTTCTGGGAAGTTGTTCAATACCCATGTGACTGTCATGGCCGAGGCCTCTGTGGGATCGCCCGAGTCGGTCAAGCCGCCCAGAATCATGTTGGGTTCCAGCGGTTGGCCATACTCGGGGCGGCATTCGACTGGAGACTCGGCGCAGGTTCTCAGCCTGCCCTTCCACCCGTCTTCTTCAACCATGTCCGGATCGTCTTGAAAGTACCCGGCAACTGACTGGACAACGCAAGCGTCGCCGGTGGGCTTGAGGCAAAGGTCCTGGAAGGTATTGCCAAACTTGCGACCCTTCAGCTGCAGAACGCTTCTCTCGACACCCATCCACCAGATAAGGTTGTCATAGCTCAGCACGGGCCCAGAACCTTCGGAGTTGGTGTCATTGACGAGGAAGATCTTCTCGGCGCGGTAAAAAGGCCCAAACTTGGAATCAAAGAATGCCTTTTCCTGGGCCGCAGGTGAGGTAGGGCTAACCCACAGACGAGCTGGATCCTGCTCAATGTCAAAATGGAATAAGCCCGCGCTTAGACCGAGAACTATGACCAAAGAAGTACCGATGGTGATGGCGGGAAATCTAGCTGCGAAGTGTCCCAAACTGCTAAAGGCAGAGTCGCACCAGGCGTTCAAAGCGTAGGTTTTCTGAGGGCGGTCATACATGGCAGCGTTCTGCGTCAAGTCTCCTTCATCCTCATCGTCGCTCGGCGCGGCGTCAGTCAGCAGCCTAAGCCTCTGGTTTCTGCGCTTAGTATGTCTCCTCCAGGCAATATTTCCAGCCCACGCGGCGAGAGCAGTGAACAGAAGGACGCTGTAGGTAAAAATTGACGCAAACGACAAACACGCCCAAGACCCAACATGGCAAGATCCTGCCTCTTCGATATCTGGGAGTTCGGGGCATACGGCCGGACAATCGATGCAGGCGCAGCGGAAGTTCGGGTCCTCGTCATTGCACTTCTTGGGCTTCATCGGACGCGCCTTCATCCCGGGCTCCTGGTAGTCAACCGGGAAATTGATTTGGAATGGGGAACCGCCAAGCCTTTGGGTGCCCAAAAACTTGAGCAGGCTTGTATAGTTCTTTGCGCCGCCCCCGATCAGGTCCATGGCCCTCGAGTTCGTCGGGCCAAACTTGACATCCTTACAGCTGTCGTAAAAGCCAGTTCCGTATTCCTTAGATATCAGTTGGTCCAGCTCCGTCACCAAGATTTTGCCATTCTTTTCCATTGTTTGCGTCACGTTGATAAACAGCGACTGATCGGGGGAGCAAGTAAACGAGCAGAACATGTTGAAGAAGTTGTCCTTGCACGCCGGGCAGGAGGATATTATTTGGTTGACCGTTTGGAGATTGGATTTTAGAGCATCGACCTGTTCCGCATCACAGCATACGGGCCCTTGATTCCATTTCGGACCGCAGAGGTCGACGATCTGCTTTCGGAGCTTGTCGTCGGGTTCGGCGGCACGATCATTGTCGAGGCATGGTAGCTGGCTGCCGAAGAAACTCTTAGAACCGCAATGACCTCGTATAGCACATCGTCCGGCTTCATGTTTGGGGGTATAGCCCTTCTCGCCGAGTGCGGTACCGAAAGCAGTCAACAGCAATCCGCCCGAGGCGAACAGCTGCGATAGCTTCGTCATCGATCCTGATAAGGCCGCACGGCGGCGCGTAGGGAATCAAACAAATCAGATGACGAGAATAACAAGAAATATTATCTCTTTGTTTTCTTGAAAAACCGGGACGGAGTATCCCTTGATTTTGGATATCTCGATCCCGCGATGTGGTAAATGGTAGTAAATGCTGAAGAGAGATGCTGTTGAGCGGGAAAGCTCTCTCTTTCATCAGCAGGCAGGAGGACCTGGAGGCCCAGGCCAACAGCGTTCCAGGTCCGGCGTGCGTTGTCATGCCGTCATGCGTCATGAAGTAGCGACCGTCGCTGATTGGCTACGATCCCCTGGGGAAGTATCCACTGGTCGCCCTGTTCCTGGGGATCGGTCACGGGGCGGTGGCTGGCTGCAGTTGCCAAGAGATGCCAAGCCGTCCGAAATAGGCATTGGCGGTGACGAAATTGAAACTCGACAATCGACGATTACTTCTTATCCAAAAAGGCTATTGCAACGTATATAAAAAATTTTCTGTTGTCCCACGAGATGATTAGACAGTCTCGAGTGTCGCACTGTCTTTCCTGATTTCCTGATCACAATTGCGACCTCAAGTGGCAAATATCTTCTTGAATCAATGCGCTTATCCGGCCGGGCTGGTCTTACGACCTACACAAGACCGGTGGCCTACGAAATATGACCTCATGGTTTGTCCTATTTAAAGGGGGTCGAGGTATGAAGATTGGCCCGACTGGGACTCTAGCCGATATGAAAAATATATCGCCGCATACGCAAAATCGAATTGGACTGGCTAAAACATGTATGTGTAAACCATAATAACCCCACATTATCCAATATCGCCAACCATGAAACTCCCGAGTGTATCATCCTGACATGCGTCCATCTGTGAATACATCCATCTAGACCAAGTAGTATCACCATTACATGCACAAAAGCTCCAATCCACAAATCCTACCTATTATACCGAGGCCGCCAAGTTGCGATTTATACCCTTCCAAGAACGAGGAACGAACCGGTCAATGTCTCGACCTTCCACCCATCGTTTTTCAACATGGCCGCAACAGCCTGACGTAGGCGTGAGACTCCGCCAGCGCTGTGTTTTCCCAGTCCAGTGACAACAGTGAACCCTTCTTGTTTCGCTCTAGCTGCGCGGTTCTCTCCTTCTAGGTTGTTCCACCATCCCCAAACATGTTGTCTCGCAATCCGTACGCCATCCAGGACAAACACACCATGAAGGTCAACCATGGAATCGGAACTTTGTTTCCTAACATGATTATCAGCAAGTATCGAAGACTGTACCATGGCGGATCGGTTGGCTTCGCGCGCCCTTTCGGTGTATACAGCGGCAGCTTGCCGACCAAGGGGTCCTTTCCGGCTTAGCGCGGCAGCTGACCGAATGTGAGCCGCTCCATAATCTAGGGGGCCTGTGGGTGAGGTGACAGCAGCGGGCTGAGCTGAGTACGTCGGAATTGAGAGTGATGGAAGAATTGGCGGTTGATACCGTTTAGTGGTGCCAGCAGCGGATCGTGAGCCCAAAGGCTGAACAAAATCCTTGGCTCCTTGGAGTTCCTCGTTAGCATCGGTCGGCGTCGTCTTGTAGCTGATGGCAAGTTTGGTGGTCTTTGGCTTGGAACTCCCGCTTTTACTCTTCTTCCCTTTCCGCGACTTTTGCGCTGGCGCATGCGGCATGAAGAAAGCATCGATTCCTTTGGCATGATCACCCGAGTCCTCAAGATACTGCTTAGTGAGCAGGTCGTCGAACGTGCGGTCGAGATTCCCTTTATTTTGTTTGAGCACAAACTTTAGGGTGTGCTCCTTGAACCTGTCGATGAAAATTCCTTGGAGTTGTCGTACCTTCTCATCGTCGCTCAAGTCGGTAAGGTCGGTGAGATTGTGGCTTTCAGCATGCTCGGAGGATAAGTCTGACGAAAACGTGGTGGAGGTATGATCTGCAGATTCCTCGGATATGCCAGACACAGGGGTCTTCCCACCCCCAGATGTAGTGGTTTCGTCAAGGCGCAGCTGTTCCAACTCGGGCACATTGTGGCCGAGTCCTGATGGATCAAAACCGGTCGCCGCCTCTGCGCTAGCATCTTCGGCGAGTTGTTTCAAAACATCTCTAATCTCTTGGAAGTCCTTTACAATGTCGCGCTCTTCGACGATCAGGATTATGAGCGACTCGTCCAATACCGATCCAAACTCGTCCTGGAAAATGTTTGTTAATTGGAGTTGATTCAGTTATTTACGATATATGTTTAAACTCTGAACCGGCAGAAATCACATGTTTGTTGAACATATATAATAAGTGACACAAAAAAATGGAGGGCCAAGGAGACTGGGTATTACGAACAAGAAGTCTTTTGCGATTTTGCTCAGCAGAATCCCCGCCTGTGCGAGGTGGGGCTACATTCCTCATCACAGATCGAGTGCAAGGTCGTTGTGGAAAGAAAGATAGGATTTTGGATGCCGAGATAGATGCTGTGGCTTACATTCAACGAATATATGGAGAGAAAACATTAAGAGTGGGGGAAAAAAATTAGGAAAAAAAAAAATAGAAAACGAAACAATTTGCTCTGTTTGCATTGTGTGGACAATGGGAGGGAACCTTGATGTATCGATTTGATATATTGACGCCTGAACTGTGAGGCGCCCAGCCTAAGCTTGGCGCGGGTCACAGACCCATATGATCTGCCCCTGCAGATCGCACGCTAGGCGGTTGATACCCGACGGTTACCTATCAACAGTGGAAACGATGATTGGTGGGTTGAATCATCAACCAAACAGGCTTCCTGCCTCTTCACATTTCCATTTATTGATGGCTGCATACAGGCGAGATCTTTTGCACTCGCACCCTACAAAAGTTCTTGTTACTTGTCGTATGCATGGACACTTTTGAGAGTGATGCATCGAGAGTAAAATATTCCTCCAACATCGAGAGAAGATGCCTACATGATCCCAGGCAGGGATGTGTGCAAATGCAAGAAACTGAGTCTGCTGGGAGCGGGGTAATAAATAAAAGAAAGCAGGCGGGCAGACAAGCAGCTTATCCCCGAGTTTCACAGGCTACCTTCCATACATGTTCTGATCTGTGATGAATATCGACACAGAGGGAGATAATGCGACTCGACGTAACAGCAAATTCTGCGGGATTCAACTGTTCTCCAGGCTGTGAATAAGTACGGGTATGCACACGAACGGCAGATCAACTGATGTTGAGGAAGGCTTTTGTTTCTGAGCTTTCTTTGACCAAGCTTTTTTGTCACATGGTGCCAAGCAGCAAGCCGAACGGCATGGGACAAGCAATGGAATGCAAAAAAAAGGCCATCATATTTGTGGCGCGTCACGTTGCAGCTATCATTTCGGTTTTGGCCTCATGATGGTTTCTTTCCAAACAGCAACAATGGCAGTCATCACATCTGTTGGAAACATTTCTCGATACAGACACAGACCGAATAAAGATAATGCAACCTTTACACTAGCAACGCATGAATGCGTGCGTTGGCGCGGGCCCGCCACACTGCCCGACAACCCGATCAGGGATGTTATTCCCTGATCTAGCCTTGCCAGTCTCCAAATCGTTCCATCCGCGGGATCCGTGAAGCCACTACCGACATGTGCCTGCAGTGCCTTGATTTTTAATCATTGACTGAGGCGGACATTGTAAACACATACATGTCTCTCTCTCTTTCCGCCCGACAATTGAGCTCAGCTTTTCCATGTTTGTGCTGAGTTTGATCTCACATTTTATGAGATGGCCCCTCATCCAAAGTTCCTCAACTATCCGGAGCCCTTGAAGGGGTAAGAATATAGACACATGCCTGCACTTACACTGAAAATCCATTACATATTGACTCTCTCATAGCCCGGATATCCCTTACAAGAATGAACGACGACATAATCCAGCACTCCGGGGTATATTTCTTGTCATATCTGCACATCTGTAGGTCTCCCAACTTGGTGGCGGTTTGTGTTTTACTGACAGGAACAATTTCAGAATGGAATGGTTCCGGTTCCTCAGGGAGCTTATATGGAACAACACTGGGTTTCGCAATCTGAGAGATATCTCCGACCATATCGCCGACTACGAGCCTTGGTTTGAGCCACAGGTCATCCCTCTTCCAGAAACCGAGGATGACTCTCTGATCTCTGAGCTCACACCTGCGGATGAAGCAAAGGGCGGCCCCTACGTCTTTTACCCAGATGCAAAGTACTATTCAGTTGACGATTACCGCAACCTCTACCTCTCCGGCACTGTTACTCCAACCGATGTGGCCCAGGCCCTGTTGCCTCTTATCCGGCGTGACATCCCAAGCTCCACCGAACATTCCCAGGCTTGGTTCGAGGTCCAGGCCGAGAAAGTACTGGCTCAGGCAAAAGAATCGACCCTTCGGTACAAGGAAAACCGTTCCCTCGGCCCTCTGGATGGCGTCCCGACAGCGGTCAAAGATGAATACGATTTGGAGGGGTACCGCACCTGTCTCGGCTCGCGCAACACATATACCTCCCCAGAAGAACAGCACACCTCATGGTGCGCCCAACAGCTCCAATCCGCCGGTGCCATGATCCTGGGCAAACTCTCCATGCACGAGTTCGGTCTTGACACCACGGGCAATAACCCCATCCACGGCACTCCCCGCAACCCTCACAACCGGTCCTACTACACCGGCGGCTCCTCCTCGGGAACGGCCTATGCCGTTTCCGCCGGTCTCATCCCCATAGGCCTAGGCTCCGACGGCGGCGGCTCCATCCGTATCCCCGCCAGCCTTTGCGGCGTCTACGGACTCAAACCCACCCACGGCCGACTTTCCTTCCGCCCGGGAGCGAACCACTGCGTCACCTGTGCCTGCCTCGGCCCCATCGCAGCAGATATCTCGTCCCTCGCGGCCATGCTCCAAGTCATTGCCGCCCCCCACTCATCCTCCCTTTTCCCTCCCTTATCTCTGTCCCTCACTTCTCCGACTTCTAATCCGAAAGTCCTCGGAATCCCCTCGGCATGGATCGCACAGTCGACCCCAGCAATCCAGGTCCTCCTCAACAACCTTGTCCGCACCCTCGTCTCCAAACACGGGTACACCACAGTCGAGATTGAGATACCATTCTTGCCAGAGGGTCAAATAGCCCACGCCATGACGGTGCTCACCGATGCCGCGACGCTCCTGCCGGAAACCAAAAACTTGACCCCCGCCAACCGCATCCTGTTGGCCCTGGGCAGGGTCACGCCCTCGACGGACTACATCCTCGCCCAGAAGCTGAGAAGGTTGCTAATGCAGCACCTCTCCTACCTGTGGGCTCAGCACCCCGGCATGCTGATCATCACACCCGTCACCGCGTGCGAGGGGTTGCCGATCCTGGACGAATCCGAGCTGAAGTATGGAGTAAATGATGGGAACCGAACCCTGAAGAGCATGGAATACGTTTGGTTGGCGAATTTCTGCGGTTTGCCGAGTCTGAGCGTGCCCATGGGTTTTGTGCAGGCAAAAGGCGGGGATGTGCCGGTCGGGCTGATGGCTACGGGGGAATGGTGCAGCGAGGAAGGGTTGTTGAGGTTTGGAAAGGAGGTGGAGGGGGCCGTGGCGGCGGGTACCATGAGACGGCCTGCGAAGTGGGTGGATGTGGTTGAGAGGGCTAGGGGGTTTAGGACGGCTAATGGTGAGTGAGATGTGGAAGAAGTGGATATATATAATATATATATATATATAATATATATATATATATATATATATACATATGCTTGTTGTTTTGGATATCTTTTGGAGAATTTTTTGAGGAGTCTTTTTCTTGAGATCTGTATCCGTCTTCATCAATACTCAGTGTGCTGTCCAAAATTACTTCCTTAAACCGATATTTACATGGCAATGCCGTTGTCATGTCGTGTCTCGGCTGCCATGTTACATGCATGCTACGACACCCGACCACTTCGGAGGATTTGCCGACACCCCATTACCTATTTTGTCGTCTATATCGGTCAAGAAGGTTCAACCAAAGAAATACAACATAGATAAATCATCTTTTATTTTTATCACTCTTAAACTGCAGCATATTTGAACCCGCTCCGCCTCGAAAGAGGTAACGTAAATAACTGACGAAAAAAAAAAAAAAAAAAGACCTTTGATAACCCAGATGCGCCGTTTCATTATTATGGGCTATCTAGATTTAGTTGTTATGGCAAAAGTTGTAAAACTGACCCCGCAACCCCCCTCCCCCTCCATTCCTTTTTTTTTTTTTTTTTTTTTTTTTTTTTTCCTCCGCCAAAACAAGGCCTAGAGCGTTTGACTTGAGCTGTTATAACTTGTCCAGTCGTACCTATGAGACAAAGAAACGGGAGGCTGTCACGGGTCGGCAATTTTCGAATTGCATGAGATTTATGACATGCGGAAGAGGTTGGGTCACCGTTCCATTCACGAAAGGTTACAATGTAGTGTACAGGATATCAGGCGAGATGGTTTGGTCGTGCCAAATTAACACATTCACCATGCCCTCGTGGAGCGTTTTGCGTCGTTTTACAGAAACGATGCCCTGGTTGGCGTAGCAGTCGCTTCGGTAACAAGAAACCTCTTGGCTGAAACGCTGTCTAGCTTTCTTACCATTCATTGCCTTGTCCCCACGCAACGATGTCAGCCTCGTGAGCTCCTCCTGACGAGGGCTTCCTGCCATGCCATCATGGCAGCCGTTGCAACGGCAAGCCAGCGGCAGTAGCTCACAACTGGGGGGTTGAATAAACCGCTCGATTGGCTGCCGAGATGGGAATGATATGCACGAGATGCCGCCCCTGCTCAGGCCTCGAGTCTTGACCCGGCGCGTGTTGAGACGAATCTTTTTTATTTTTTATTTTCCCTGTCGATGATGAACATTGAGTTTTGGTGGTAGAATTGAAACTGGAAACGCTCTCTTCTCACGGTCTGCGGCATGTTGCGGGCCGGCGTTTTTCTTCCTGTCAACCTTGTTTGGTGGAAGTGGAGATGCTTGGCACTCTTCACAAATCCAGTGTTCGGTCAACTGTGACAGGAACCATGGCCGGGAAACACCGGAGTCTTCGCATCCAACTTAAAACCCGGTGTAGGTTGCAATGGCCACAAGGAGCAATTCGCATTGACCGATCGTTGCGTATCCGCGATGATCAGGGCAAACACAGCCCGCCCAGCAGACCTGGTTGACCGGGTTTTATTTCGAGACAACACACGGCGAAAGAGGGGTCCCGGATATCAAACTGATGACATCGTCGACGCCACATGGATGGAACCTAATCTCAACGCTGGAGATATCCATTTGGTGAGATGGAAGTGGACACCTTTTCCATTTCAACAAATTGGCGCTCGTTTGAGGAGGGATAATTACAGATGCTAATGAATCTGAGCAGCAGGCTGATTTTTTTTTTAGTAAAAAAAAAAAAAAAAAAAGGGGAGCGGCTTTAGCTTTATGTTGCACAAGCCTTCTGTCTTGTTCAAATGTATACTAGTAATTTACTTCCATGTGTAAGTGCGGAATCTGGACACAGGAGCCAGATCAACCTGCTGGTAAGTTGGTGGAGGTGAGCCAGTATAATCCCAGGAGGATGGGTTTGTTGGCAGCCCCCTGAACCCTGGCCCCGTCATGCCGCGCAGTCCTTCTTGGATGTTTCGTCGAAACAGATGGCAGCATTTTCCCTGTGGTTGCATTTGGACGGGTGGAAAGAGGGTGGTTCCTGTGTTAGCCGCCAAATATGGCTACCTATCAGTGCTTGTATATTTGGTCCAACACGTGACGGATACTGCTCCTGAATGCGCTAATGCAGCGTGGACCGAACGGGCAACCTGAAGACTTGATGCGCCTGATCTCGACCGACCAACCTACCTACCGCCGCTAGTTAACCCCCGCAGCCGCCCCAGGTCCATTTACCTGCAGACTACCTAGGTGCAGTTGACCCCCCCAAAGTGGGCGGCTGTGTGCTGTGTTGTTTCTGTCCGAGCCTGTGCATTGCTCTGCGCACGAACCGACCAGACGCTGGACACCACCAGAACCCATCTGCCGTTTCTCATTTTCCAGCACCTCTCTCGACGAGTCCCCGTACAATCTTTAATTCACTAAAATAACGCTGTCGCCTGGGGCCCGCTGAGACATCGAAACGACCTCGTACAAACCACCCCCAGTGTCTTGGATTCGTCGCGCATGACACGCTTGAGCGGTCGAGATCGTCGGCTCCCGATTCCTGGAACCCTCCTCCCCCGCCTTTAGCAGGAACCATCCCACCTTTACACGCCTCCGGCTGTGCCCCCTATCTGTCTTCCCATCCTCGAACGCCGGCCCCGACGAGCCTAACGCACCGTTTAAGTGTCGACGGGCATCCTGACATCATCGTTCCCAACACCCCAGACCCCTCCTGCGTCCCTCTTCCGCCCATGGTACACCGAGAACCTACTGCCCGCTCTCGATCGGTCGAAGAAGCAACTCCTGGGGACTCTCGGGACTCGGTCCTCCTCGAGGCCTTATAATAGCGGAGATGATGGTGCGTAAATGTTCCCTCAATCGGACGCGGTGATGGGCTTATTGTTGCCGCCCGGCATTGTTGTGCTGGTACTCCGAGCCTCGGGATGCCATGCTCGGCTTTTGAACGCTGCGGCGAGTTGATTTCTGAGCATGGAATTTCCTCGTGTCGCGAAAGCCGGAAATTCAATGTCGACATGCGGTGCATGGGGGGGGAAAAATGCGGGCCCCCGGTGGACCAGGGGGTTCCAGTGCTGGTGCGACGAGCTAACCATCTATTATCCTCTACCATCCAGACCTCACGAAGGCTCCAAGATGTTGGAAGCAGTTTCGCCAACCGTCGAGGCCACGCGAGCCAGCTCTCCATATCCGATCCGAGCCACCACGTCACCGAAGCGATAGGAACCATGTACGGCGACGACGACTCCTCAGGTCCAGAGGACAACCGGCCTTTGAGTTTCCTTGCGTCCCCGAAACTCGATAATGAACATGCGGACAGCGGTCTCAAGCCGCACTCGGGTGACCATGGAGACGACCACAAGCTGCGGCTAGTGCGCACAACTTCAGACCAGTCAGGCGGAGGACATGTTAACGCCAACGGCTTCGCCCTTCGAAAATCCCAAACATTTCCAGCTCGCTTGGCCACCGAGCGGACTATCTCCCACGACGGGCCCCGGTCCCCCTTGTCCCCGTTATCGCCAACACCATCGCTGCGAGCCGTGCAGGCAGACGAGTCGCAATTTCCCACTAATATTGACAACCCAAACGACATTGCACAAGAACTCAGCAATTTACAGGCCTTAAGGAGAATGTCCATGGATGTTGGCAACCATACTCGCGACCCCGATCTGCTTCCATTTTCTGGAGTATCACTCATGGCGATGCCCTCGATAGCACCCACCGGCGACGACGATGAGGCGGACCCTTCCCGACTGCTGTGGGTCCCCGCAAGGGTGCATCCAGAACTCGAACCGACGGCGTTTAAGAACTTTTTGGAGAACCGGGTACAGACCATGAAGAGACGATCGGGAGAAACACTTCTCACCCCAGATGGAGCGTCGGGCGGCAACCCGGGCAGTTTGAGGAGGAAGAAGTCGATGCTCTCTCGGCAGGTGAACCCCAACGCCGACATTGGCGACAGTAATGACAACGGCTCCGAGAGACTCAGGAGGCATGGTTCCCTCGGCGAGTACGCCACTCCCGAACTCAGCTTAAACGAGCTGGTAAAAGATCCTACCAAGGTAGTTCAGAAACTGGCCCAGGATACCATGGCGGAATGCGGAGACAGCGACAGCCCGATCCTTCCGGTTGCACCAGGCATGGGTCTCCGCCGCTCAACGAAGACGACTTATAGAAAAGGCGGCAGTCAGCGATACGGAGATCGAGCGACATTTTCGAAACGTATTAGTGGGAAGCAAAGCGAGCATGAAATTGGCGACGAACCACCCCCAGTCCCGGCGTTGGATCCCATGATGAAGCCCTTGGCCAGAGTGAACTCGGAACCGATTGCTCAAAACTATTCTCGCCCCCAAAGAACAGTACGGAGGCAACATAACTTCTCCAGGGACTTGGCTACCGATGGTGCTGCGGCCTCCGATGCGCCTGCTCAAGGCGAGACCGATAGCCCTGCCTCCCCCGACTCCCCTCCAAGTCAAAGGATACCTGCAAGATCAGCATCCGCCACAGAAAGGCGCACGCCCGCCCATTCCGCGCCTTCCGTCCCCCAAATCGTCGAGACCCCTCCGGTCGAGGAGACAGCAGAACCGCCTCTTGCTTTGCCCGAAAGGTCATCGTCGCAGAAGGCAACACAGCAGCAGACCCCTCCAGATCAGCCTCCCGTCGACGGTCCCCCGGCCCGCTCGAACAAACGGCCCGGCCCAATACCGGTTCAGTCACCGCCCTCAAGCAAACCGGGCCAGCCAGAAACCTCCATAGCCACCAAAGAGAAGGCGCCGGCGAAAGAGAACCCGCTGAGCGAAATCAGCCAGCCCACCACCCTCCCTGGAAGTGGTGGCTCCACAACTAGCAGCTCAACTTTTGTTCCAACATTCGACAATGCGGATAAAAAGGTTGACAGAAGGAGCAAGGACAAGGATGAAACTAATAGCATAATATCCACAAAGTCAACCTCTAGCTGGAAGTGGTTCAAGAGCGGCGATAAAGAGAAGAAGAAGAAGGATAAGGAGGAGGAGAGGGAGCGCGAAAAAGAGCGCGAACGCGAGGCTGAAAGGGAAAGGGAGAGAGAGGAACAGGCTAAGATGGCCAAGAGTAAATCTAGCGAGAAGGGTCACGACAATGCCCGTTTGGACGTGCTGCAGAAATCTATCGACAATCCCAAAGGCCGCGAGAGCTTACGTTTGGACCGGGATAGCATCGAGCTACCTCCCGATGACAAAAAGAAGGAAACCTCTCGGAAATCAAGTGACAGCAAAAAGGAAAGGGAGGGGTTCTTTGGTGGCCTCTTTGGAGGATCCAAGAAGAAGGGCAGCGACAAAGAGCAGAGCCACAAGAAGAAGGATCAGAGACCGCTCACGCCAGAACCTCCGCAGCGGGCGCCGCGTCCAGATGTCGACTACCACTGGACCAGGTTCCCCATCATTGAGGAACGCGCCATCTACCGCATGGCGCATATCAAACTGGCAAACCCTCGCCGTCCACTCCACAGCCAAGTTCTGCTCAGCAACTTCATGTACTCGTACCTTGCCAAGGTGCAAGCCATGCATCCGCAGCTAAATGTTCCAATCTCGCCCCAGCAAAAAAGACAAGAGGAGGAACGAAAGCGTCGCGAAGCCGAAGAACAACGACAGCGGCAGTTGGAGCTGGAACAACAATTGGCCGCGCAACAGGCTGCCCAGGATGGAAATTTTGGCAACTTTGATTACCATCGGGTATGTGACACTTCCTGCACCGTCTCCAATATTCACTTTGACTTTGCTAACAAAATTCGAACTACAGTCGGGCAGCCAATATGGCGATTCTCCAGTTCAGCATGACGGCAGCGTTCAGTACGTGGACGACTCGCAAATCTACGAGTATGAGCACGGAGGCGACCACCAGCAGCAGCATCAGAACATCAATGGAAACAACCACGATTACCAGCAGCAGCAGCAGCAGCAGCAGCTTCAACAAAATCAGACCAGAGATCAAAACTATTATTATGCCCGAGGTGATACGAGCCAGTTCGATGACGACGATGAGAGGAGCGATATGTGGTAGGACCACCACCAGAGGGAAAACAACTCGACGCTCCGTTTCGAGGACTCCATCTCAGCTTTGTCCGCAGACTTGCTGAAGAACAAGCGTCGCCGACGGTGGCGGACAGTTCGGCGTCACAGACGGGGGGAGACATCCTCGTTGTTGGAGAGGCTGCCACTCGTCCTCTATGCACGAGTACATCGATGGGAACTTCGAGGCTCGTTTCCTCCACCTCAGCGACCCAGCTCCCGCATATCAGGGGCCAGCGGGGATGGCCATTGCTGTTCATGCTGTTGCTTATGGTGCTGTCAACGCCGCTGTTATCGCTGCCTGCGATGTCTCAAGCGGAGGACATAAACCTTGTCCCATGATTGCGGTTTCGCTCAGATGGCTTGGCACATGGGATCTGTATAGTTTCCTAGACGAAGGGAGAAAACTGGGTGGCGTGGATCCGTTGTCGTATACGAGGCCGAAAACTCCTTTACCTAGCTCTGGCTGGCAATCACACAACAACTTTATGCTCATGTATATTTTTGGGGGGGGGGGGGGGTGGTTTTTTATTATTTAAAAAAAAAAAATAAATTAAATTTTAAAAAAAAAAAAAAAGCAAAGCCAAGCCCGGCGGAAGATAAATATTAGGCGGCGGCGGGATGGTTTTTTTGTTATGTTTATATTTATA